>JBDJHY010165966.1:0-12464 GCA_039654485.1 Withania somnifera | reverse complement strand
ACTAATGAGCCAATAAAAATCAGATGGATCAATTTAAAGACTAAAAATATTTTGTATAATGCTATTAGTAGGGAAGAATACGAAAATATATCAAGTTGTGAAACTACTAAAGAAATGTTGGATAAGCTGGAGGTCACCTATGAGGGGATTAATAAACTAAAAAAAAAAAATCTACCATGAGTTTACTTATTTATGAATATGAATTATTTCAGATGAAGGAAATATAATTTATTAAAACCATGCTTGCTCGATTCAATAAGATTCTTGGTGAACTCAAAACAACTAGAAAATTCTATTAGACACACAAGTCTGATAAAATTACTCTCATTATCAGAAGTTTTCCTCAGCAAAAACATGCAAAGTTTGTGTCAATTGAAAGTATGAACATAAATAAACTCATCTATGATAAACTAAGGGGGCCTCTATTGCTTTTAAAAAAGGATCACCTGAACAAAAGTGATAAAAATAAATACAAAAAACATGGTGGTTTTTAAAAGCAACAGAGGAAGTCATTAAAGATGAAGATGATTTGGAGAAGAAGAAATAGCTTTAATCACTAAGTCAATTAGGGAATCACGCAGACGAGCTACAAACAATAAATGAGATAAGAAAATTACTCTAGAGGTAACTACACCTATCAAGGAACAAATGAAGGTAAGTGTTGTGGATATGGAAAGCATCTCCACATCTCAGATGATTACCTTAAAGCAAGAAAAAGATCATCAAGAGGATATCCCAATAATAAGGATTTTCTGTAGTTAGGGTGATGAGTGCATCTTATTCACTGAACAAGTTAAATCTTTTAACATCGGTTTCATGGCCATTGGTAAACACAGTGAGGTAAGTATTAGTAGTTGCAATGACTATGATCATTTGAAATATCTCTTAGATAGAGCAATTGCTCACCTAGATCATATTTTTAATGATTTTAGAAATCTTCAAAAAGAAAAAAGAATTTAGAAGTAAAATTATAAGTATTTAAAGTTGAAAGAGATCTCCTTGAAGAAGAAATTTTGAACTTAGGGTTGAATTAAATAAATATAAAAAATTCTCATAGCAAAAGCTCTATTAGATCAAATCAGTCAAACTTCTCTTATAAATCTGTTAGAGAGTAAAAGGTTTGTTACAATTCTAATCTTTTTGAGTATATTACGAATGGGTATTATCAAATGGATTCTTCTAGTAAGTCAACTAATAATAAGTTTAATTATTATATGGATAAAAGAGTTATTAATTATGAACACTCTTCCCACTCATGTTTTACTGTGGAATAATTAGACATAAATACTTAACTTGCAAACTAAAATTTTTTCACTCTTATAACTTTATTTGAAGGCCTAAAAATAAGTCAAATAGATCTAATCCAAAAGAATCCAAGAATACTTGGATATCTAAAATAAAGTGATGGATTGATTTTTTAGGAACACCATAAGAAAAATTCAAAAGAAAATGGTATCTTGATGGTGCATATTCAAATAATATGTCAAGAAATAAATACCTATTTAAATTAATTGCTGACTATGAAGGCATATCTATTCATTTTGGGGATAAATCAAAAGGAAAATTGATTGGTATCGTATAATTGCTTTTAATGAATCATATAATATTACTATTATTTATCTTGTCGGAACACCCTAAACTCTTGAACCATTGCTTGAACTGCTTTACGTATATGCCCAGACCCGAGTCTAATACTTTCTTATTTTATTATAACTGTCGAGAAATTTAACCTAGTGTATGTAGAGTGTTTGGGGGAGGGGGGTGAATTAAGGTGTTAAGGAAACCCAAACTCACAGTTGAATTTCAAACTTCGTTGCCGGATTAGTTTTCATAAAAACTCAATCATAAGTCAACTTCAAATGACCATAAATCTATAAATATAAGGATTTATGATGTATATTACCTATAAAATTAAATCTCTTTAAGTCTTTTTTTGAACGCAAAAAAAAAAAATACCTCATTTCGAATTTGGAGTAAAAGGTTATAACTATTTCAGTGAAGGGTGTTGGGACTAGAAAAGATGAAACTTCTAGAAAACGCTAAAAAGGGGTCCTCTATGGAAGCCCAGGTCAAAGGAAAGTTAGTCCTCCATGGGAAATAGCAGCTAGGACCCTAGCTATTTTCGGAAAGCCCAAAAATCATTTTAAAGTCGTTTTTATTATTCCTCACTTGATTTCACCCTCCCACAAGCCCTAAAAGCAAAGTTTTCTCCCCAATTGCTCAACAAACTATAAGGTAGAGTACTTTATGAATTTATAATATTTTTCCACAAATTATAATTCCCAATTATGATTCTCTAATGAGACTGCACCCTGCAATTCAAGGATTTTCAAGAAAAAATCAAGATTCTTCAAGAAATCCAATCTTTAACTTCATTTAAAATTTAGGGATTTTCTCAAAGATTAAGGTATGTGGGTATTCAATGGGGATCTACTTTGATCCTAATAACTTCAATGGTGCTCCCTCACTTCCATAGATAGCTCCGATTAGGGGCCGGGTATATCTAGAGCCCGTGGGCGAGGCCGGGATAGAGTTGAGGGTAAAGATCCTGTACCTATAGATCTATCTCTACCATAGATATAGCCACCTTCAGATGATGCACTGAGAGACATGTGGTGGCGTATGATTACTATGTTTGCTAGATAACCCATAGATGAGGGTTAGTCTTAAGCTCAAGGAGAGGCACAAGGTGCCCTAGCTTCTCTTATTCAACCGATACCCATGGAAGCCAAGGTTTCTCCTCCATGGCCTATTCTAGAGGTATCACTGGTTCAGCCGCTAGTTTAGCCTCAGACTGTAGTTTCTATTACAATTTTTGAAGATCGAAAGATGCATAGTCATTTTATTTATTTAGAGCCTCCGATATTCTCTGGTGATTCAAGATAGGATCCTTATGAGTTCATTACAGAGTGAGAGGAGAGGCTGCAGACTTTGGGTTTGAGAGAGACATATGGATTTGATTTTATTGGGTATTAGTTAGAGGTTCGGGATAGGACTTGCTGGAGAGCATATAGAGAGAATAGACTGACAGAGTCAGCACCTATGACATGGAGTTAGTTTATGGATGCCTTCGTGGCTCAATATGTTCCCCAGTGTGTTCAAAATGAACTCAGATCTCAGTTTATTAACTGCAGAAAGAATCGATGATAGTTTTTAAGCATGAGGCTCGATTCATGCAACTTTTGAGGTATAGGGTTGCTATTATACCGAGAGATATTAAGTGAGTTTGCCTTTTTATAGACGAATTAAGATTAAAGTTAAAGGAAGATTTTGAGTTATTACTTACCGGGGTAGTCCATTGTTTGAAGTGGTCGACCATGCTCGTAATATGGAGAGAAATCATCGCTTGACCCAGAAGGATGACAATAAGAGACAACACCGCCAGGGATATTTTGGTGGGTATCAATCCTTCCAAAGATGGCATGACAAACGTAGAACTTAGCAACCAAAACAAAGGTATCAAGCACAGGCTAATCATTAGCCATGGGGGTTAGAGTAGCTAGCCCTCCAGGGGAACATCTACTGGGATTCAGGGTCGGGGTGGATGTGTGGTTCAATCAGTGGTCCTGGTCATAACAGAGGGACGAGTTGATATGAGTGTGGTCATATGGATCACTATTCTAGATATTGTCCACGATACTAGACCATTCAGCCAACATCACAGGTTGCAAGACCTTTACAGATAGTACCCCTATCGGGCAGTTAGACACTAACTCGGGGACATCGTGGTAGAGGATAAATGAGGGGACAAAGGAGGATATTAGTAGGGCATCTTCAATTGTATGTCATACCTGATTGATCCCCAGCAGAGGCTTCTGATATAGTGGTTATGGGCATGTTATTTATTTCTCACCAACCAACCTTGGCATTTGTTTGACTCTGGTTCTACAAACTCTAATGTGTTCGTGTATCTACATCCCATTTGTGTGTTATGTGTATTCCTTTTAACTATTCCCATAAGTATTTCTACTCACGTGGGTGAGCTTATGGTGATGGACTAAATTCATCGGGCTTGCGATGTTACTGTATGAGGATTAGTCCCTCGGGTTAATCTTCTAGCTATGGACATGATTTATTTTAATGTGATTCTGGGCATTGATTGGTTATCCCATTATCATGTAGTCCTATAATGGTTTTCCAAGACTATGACCTTATCTATGCCGCTAGTGATGTGGCACGGTCCAATTAGATACTTTTCTGTTCCATTTATATCTAGTATGCATGCTAATAAATTCTTATCCAGGGGTTATACAACTTACTTAGCTTATGCTTATGATGTGAGCACCGATCCTCCTTACCTTATATCTATACCCATTGTTAGAGAGTGTCTTGATGTTTTTCTGATGAGTTTTCCTATCATCCCTCCTGAGAATATTTTTGATTTTTCTATAGAGGATGATCTGAGTACTAGGTCCATTTTTATTGCACCTTATCATATGGCTCTAATAGAGCTCTGAGAGCTCAGTATCCAGCTTTAGTACTTGATTTTTAGAGGCTTTATCTATCCTAGTATTTCACCATGGGGTGCTCCAGTGTTATTTGTAAAAAAGTAGGATCGAACTATGTGTATGCGTAGTTACTACTGGAAGTTGAATAAAGTTACTATTAAGAATAATTATCCTTTGTCGTGGCTTGATGACCTTTTTGATCAGCTTTAGGGTGCTATGGTGTTCTCGGGACTGACTTGAGGTTGGGTTATCACCAGTTGAGGATACTGGGGCAATTCTAAAGAATTTTTTTCGGACCCGATATGGATACTATGAGTTCCTGGTTTTGTCATTTGGGCTGAGTAATGCTCTAGTTGTATTTTTAGATCTTATGACCAGAGTTTTCATATTGTACCTAGATTATTTTATGATTGTGCTTATTGATGACATCCTAGGTCACTCTCGGATTTAGGAGAAACACGAGGATCATTTAAGAGTTGTACTCCAGACTTTGAGGACTAAGAAACTTTATGTGAATTTCTCAAAATGTGCATTTGGTTAGACTCTTTTGAATTCTTAGGGCATGTTGTATCTTCAGCTGGTATCAGTGTAGATCCAGTGAGGGTTTCAGCCATTTGTGATTGACCTCGATCTACTACTCCCTCAGAGGTTCATAGTTTTTGGGTTAGATAGTTATTACAGACGATTTGTACAAAGTTTTTCATCTATAGAAGATCCTATTACTAGATTGATCCGGAAGGATATTCCTTTTCGATGGTCTGAGGATTGAGACTTCAGTTTTTTGAGGCTTAAGGAGTTGCTCACTTCAACACCATTATTGTCACTTCCAATTAAGAGCTAGTTGTATACAGTTTATTGTGATGCCTTCGGTATTTGTTTAGGGTGTGTACTGATGCAGATGGATACAATTATTGTGTATGCTTCATGCCAGTTGAAGTTCCATGAGCACAACCACCCCACCCATGATTTTTAGTTGGCAACGGTAGTTTTTGCACTCAATATCTGGAGACATTACCTCTACGGAGTTCATTGTGAGATTTTACTGATCACTGTAGTCTATTGTATATACTAAGCTAGAGGGAACTCAATCTTAGACATAGGAGATACGTTGAGATCATAAAGGATAATGACATCATCATTATGTACCATATAGGTAGAGCGAATGTGGTTACAGACGCCTTAAGTTGGAAGGCAATTAGTATAGGTAGTTTTGCTTCAATCTCCACTTCAGAAAGGCCGTCAGCCGTGGAAATTTAGTCTTTGGCTAGCTGTTTGGTCCAATTGGACATATCAGATCTGAGAAGATTCCTCGTATATATTGAGACTAGACCTACTCTATTTTCTCAGATCCTACAATGATAATACGATGATAGATCCTTGGTTCGTATTCAAGAGTTGGTTTTAAGTGAGTACAACAATCCATCCTTAAACTCTAATGGTGTATTGTAGATAGGCAATAGTATTTGTCTTTCCTGGGTTGAGGATTTGATTCACACCATTCTTCGTGAGGCCTATTATACCAAATACTCCATATATTCAGGTATCATGAAGATGTGCAGAAACTTAAGATAGCAACATTGAAGGCGTCGTCAGAGATTTGATGTTACTAGGTCTATTTCCCAATTCTTAAACTTCTAGCAGGTGAAGTTTGAGAACCGCAGACCAAGTGGTGTGTTGCAGTGAGTCTCTATTACTGAGTGGAAGTGGGGGAGGATTACTATATATTTTTATTTTGGACTACCTTATACTTCTTAGGGTCGTAATCGTATATGGTTCATCGTAGATCTATTGACAAAATCCAACCACTTTTTACTGACTTAATCCTCTTGGTGTGCCGAGAGACTAGATGTCGATTCAATAAAATTCTTGGAGAACTTAATATAGCTTAGAAAATTCTATTATATGTCTGATAAAATTACTCTTATTGTAAGAAGTCTTCCTCAACAAAGACATGCAAAGGTTGTGTCAATTGAAAGTATGAAAATAAATAAACTCATCTATGATAAACTAAGAGGGGGGGGGGATCTCATTGCTTTAAAAAAGGATCACCTGAACAAAAGAGGTAAAAATAAATACAAAATCATGGTGGTTTTTAAAGTTACAGAGGAACTCATTAAAGATGAAGATGATTTTTGAGAATAAGAATTATCTCCAATCATCAAGTCAGTTAGGGAATCACTCAGACGAGCTAGAAATAATAAATGAGGTAAGAAAAATTACTCGAGAGGTAAGTACACCTATCAAGGCACAAATGAAGGTAAGTGTTGTGGATATGGAAAGCATCTACACATCTCAGATGATTTCCTTAAAGCAAGAAAAAGATCGTCAAGAGGATATCCCAATAACAAGGCTTTCAGTTGTTAGGCTGATGAGTGCACCTTGTACACCGAACAAGATAAATCTTTTAACATCGGTTTCATGGCCATGGGTAAATACAGGGAGGTAAGTACTAGTAGTTGTAATGACTATGATCATTTGAAAGACCTTTTAGATAGAGCAATTGCTCACCTAAATTATATTTTAATGATTTTAGAAATCTTCAAAAAGAAGAAAAAAGGATTTAGAAGTAAATTTAGAAGTATCTGAAGTTGAAAGAGATCTTCTTGACGAAGAAATCTTGAATTTAAGGTTGAATTAAATTATTTTAAAAAATTCTCTAGCAAAAGCTTTGTTAGATCAAATATGTCAAACTACTCTTATAAATCTATTGGAAAGTGGAAAGTTAATGACAATTCTAATATTTTTGAGTATATTACGAATGTCTATTATCAAGTGGATTCTTCTATTAAGTCAACTAATATGAAGTTTGATTATTATAAGGATAAAATAGTTATTAATTGTGAACACTCTTGTTGGTCATGTAATTGTGAACACTCTTCTTGGTCATGTTTTTCTCTGGAATAATTAAATGTAAATGCATAAATTGCAAACTGAGATTTTTTCACTCTTATAACTTTATTTGAAGGCCTAAAAATAAGTCAAATATATCTAATCCAAAAGAATCCAAGAATACTTGGGTACCTTAAATAAAGTAGTGGATTGATGTTCTAGGAACACCATAAGAAAATTTCAAAAGAAAAATGGTATCTTGACAATGCATGTTCAAATGATATGTCAAGAAATAAATACCTTTTTAAATCAATTGCTAACTATGATGGAAATATATTAATGTTAGGGACAAATCAAATGGAACAGTCATTGGTATTGGTATAACTCCTTTTAATGAATCATATAAAATTTCTATTGTTTATATTGTCGTAATACCCCAAACTCTTGAACCAAAGCTTGAACTGTTTTATGTATATGCCCAGACGCAAGTCCAATACTTCCTTATTTTAATATAATTATCAATAAATTTAACCAATTGTATTATTAGTGTTGGGCGTGAATTAAGGTAATCCCAAACTCATAGTTGAATTTCAAACTTCCTTGCCGTATTAGTTTTCGTAAAAACTCAATCATAAGTCAAATTTGAACGACCATAACTCCAAGAATATAAGAAATTATGAGGTATATAACCTATAAAATTAAATCTCTTTGAGTCTTTTTTCCAATATAACAAACGCTCTTCGTTTCAAGTTTGGAGTAAAACGTTAAGATCATTTCAGTGAGGGGTGTTAGGACTGGAAAAATGATGGCCGACCACTGTCTTACGGAGGTCAAACCTCCAAAACTTCTAGAAAACCCTCATAAAAGGGTCCTCTATGGAATCCCAAGTCGAAGGGTTATCGGTCCTCTATGGTCAATAATAACCAGGATCCTGACTGCTGTTGGGAAACCTGAAAACTGTTTTAAAGTCTTTTTTTATTCTTCACCTTATTTCACCCTCCCACAAGCCTTAGAAGCAAAGTTTTCTCTCACATTACTCCTAATACATTAAGGTAGACTATTTCATGAATTTATAATTTTTTTTCACAAATTATAATGTCCAATTATGATTTTCTAATGAGATTCCACTCTGCAATTAAAGGATTTTCAAGAAAAAAAAACCAAGATTCTTCAAGAGCTCCTATCTTTAAACTTCAACCTTATAATTAGGGATTTTTTCAAAGATTAAGGCATGTGGGTATCCAACGGGGATCTACTTTGATCCTTATAACTTCAATGATGCTCCCCCACCTCAACAGAGAGATTTAGTTAGGGGCCAAGGTAGATCTAGAGCTCGTGGACAAGGTCGAGATGGAATTAAGGGTAAAGATCTTGTACCCATAGATATACCTCTACCGCAGACATAGCCACCTTCGGATGATGCATTTAGAGATATATGGCAGTGTATGATTATGGTAGAGAACCCAAAAATGAGGGTCAGTCTTCAGCTCAGGAAGCGGCACAAGGTGCCCAACCTCCTTTTATTTTATTGATACCATGGCATCCATGGTTCCTCCTTCAAGTCCCATTCCAGAGGTATTGCCAGTTCAACAGCCATTTCATCCACAGACTGCAGTTTCTATTATGTCTTTTGAGGATCGAAAGATACATAGTCATTTTATTCGCATGGGTCCTCCAAGATTTTTTGAGGATTCCAGATAGGATCCTTATGAGTTCATTGAAGAGAGTAACGAGAGGTGTCAGACTTTGGGTTTAAGAGAGACACATGAAGTTGATTTTATTGGTTATGAATTACAGGTTTGAGCTAAGGCCTGGTGAAGAGCATATAGAGAGAGAAAACCAAAAGGGTCAATACCTATGACATGGAGTCAGTTTGTGGATCCCTTTATGGATAAATATGTCCTCAGAATGTTCATAAGGATCTTAAAGCTCAATTTATTGACTTGAAGAAGGCATCAATAATAGTTTCTAATTATGAGGCTTGATTCACGCAGTTTTTGAGGTATGGGGTTGGTATTATGCCTAAAGAGGAAAAATGGGTTTGCCTTACTGCAGATGGATTGAGATCAAAGTTATAGGAAGATGTTGAGTTATTTCTTGCTAGGGTAGTCTACTATTGGAATTGATCAACCACACTTATGATTTGGAGAGACATCCTCGCTTCGCCCAAGGGGTGGTAATAAGAGACAACACTGCCAGGGCTATTTTAGTGGGTATCAATCCTTCAAAGATCATATGAAAGGCATACACCTTATCAGCCACAACAACGATATCAGGGATAGGCTAGTAGACCAATTCAGGCCTCCGTATCATTATCTAGTGGGGGTTAGAGTAGCTACCCCTCCAGGGGAATATATGTTAGGGTTTAGGGTCGAGGTGGCCGAGGTGATTTAGTCAATGTTTATGGTGAGTACAGAGAGAATGGTTGTTATCAGTATGTCCAGACATGTCACAATGCCAGAGATTTTCCACGACACTAGACTATTTAGCCAGTAGCCCAGGCCGTAGAGCCTCTACAGAGAGTACCCCCACCGGGTGGTTAATAAAAACTTGAGGCTTTCGTGGTGGGGAAAAATGAGGGGACAGAGGAGGATATCAGTAGGGCGCCTTTAATTTTATATCATACCATATATATCCGGGGAAGAGGCTTCTGATGTAGTGGTTATGGGTATGTTATTTGTTTTTCACCTGCCTCATTGGCATTATTTAACTCTGTGTCTACATACTCTTATGTGTCTATGTATTTTACACCTCATTGTGGTGGACTAGATTCACCAGGCTTGTGATGTTACTATACGAGGATTGGGCACTCGGGCTGATCTTATGGCTCTGTACATGATTGATTTTGATGTGATTCGAGGCATGGATTTGTTATCCCTTCATCATGTAGTCCTGGATTTTATTTCCAAGACCATGATCTTATCTGTGCCTCAGGTAATATTACAGGGTCCGATTAGCCACTCCTTCATTCCAGTGATATCTTAGTATGCATGCCAGTAAACTCTTAGCCAGTGGTTGTACAACTTACTTAACTTATGTTCATGTGTGAGTGTTGATCCTCTTATCCCTCATATTTACCCATTGTTAGAGATTTTCTTGATGTTTTACCTAATAAGTTTCCAAGCCTCCCACCCGAGCATGTTGTCGATTTTTCTATAGAGGTTAATCAAGGCACTCAACCTATTTCTATTGCACCTTATCGTATGGATCCAACAGAGCTCTGGGAGCTCAGTATCTATCTTCAATATCTGATTGCCTAAGGCTTTATACATGTTAGTGGTTTACCATGGGGAACTCTAGTTTTATTTATGAAAAAGAAATATCAGACTATGTGTATGCGTATTGACTACAAGAAGTTGAATAAGGTTACTATTAAGAATAACTATCCTTTGTTGCGGATTGATGAACTTTTTGATCAGCTTCAGGGTGTTGCAGTGTTCTCAAAGATTGAATTGAGGTCGGTTATCACCAATCGAGGATTTAGGTCAGCGACATTCCAAACACTTCTTTTTAGGCTCGATATGGATAGTATGAGTTCTCGATTATGTTTTTGGGCTGACTAATGCTCCAACCATATTTATGGATCTTATGACCAAATTTTGCATACTGTACCTAGATTATTTTGTGATTGTGTTTACTGAGGACATCCTAATTTACTCTTTGAGTCAGGAGAAATACGAGGAGCATTTAAGAGTTGTAATCCAGACTTTGAGGACTAAACAGCTTTATGCGTAGTTCTCAAAATGTGCATTTGGGTTAGACTCAATTGCTTCCTGGGGCATGTTATATCTTCACTTGGTATCAGTGTAGATCTAGTGAAGGTTTCAGTCATTCGTGATTGGGATCGATCCATATTACCTTTGAGGTTCATAGTTTTGTTGGGTTCACTGGTTATTATAGATGGTTTGTACAGAGTTTATCATCTATACCATATCCTATGACTAGATTGATCCAGAAGGATGTTTCTTTTAGATAGTCTGAGGAATGTGAGTCTAGTTTTATGAGGCTTAAGGAGTTTGTCACTTCAACACCATTATTGTCACTTCAACTTAAGGTCCTGTTGTACATAATTTATTGTGATACCTCCGGTATTGGTTTGGGGTGTGTACTGATGTAGTAGGATACAATTATAGTGTATGCTAAGGTTCATGAGATAAACTACCCCATCTATGATTTGGGGCTGGCGGCGGTAGTTTTTGCACTTAAAATCCGAAGACCTTATCTCTACGGAGTTTATTATGAGATTTTTACTGATAACTATAGTCTATTGTATAATACTGCGATAGAGGGAGCTCAATCATAGAAATAGGAGATGGTTTGAGCTCATGAAGGAGTATGACATCCGCATTCTGTACTATCCAAGAGAATGTGGTTGGAGACGCCTTAAGTTGGAAGGATGTTAGTATGGGTAGTTTGGCTTCTATCTCCACTTCAAAGAGGACGTCAACCATGGTCATTCATTCTTTGGCTAACCATTTGGTCTAATTGAACATATGATATCTAAGTAGAGTCCTCGTACATGTTTAGATTAGACCTACTTTGTTTGATCAAATCCTACAACGACAATATGAGGATAAATCCTTGGTTCATTTCTGAGAGTTGGTTTTGTAGGGTAATTACAACGGTGAATCCTTAAAATATGATGATATATTGTATATGGAAAACAACATTTGTGTTCCCAAGGTTGAGGATTTGATTCAAACCATTCTTCTGAGCCCCATTGTACTAGATACTACATACGGTCAGGCATCACAAAGATGTGCAGAGATTTGTTGGAAGTGGAAAGTATTACTATAGATTTTATTTATAGACTACCTCATACTTTCAGGGGTCATAATTGTATATGGGTCATCGTCGATCGTTTGACCAAATCTTCCCACTTTCTACCTACTTCATCCTCTTGGGGTGCCGAGAGATCCACTTCTATAATAGACTTTGATACCTCGCCTTTGTCTTGTATGTTAAATAGATTTGTCGTCTACATGGGGTTCTAGTTTCCATCATTTAAAATATAGGTACTTAATTTACTTCCCGATTTTGGAAGACTGTACAACTAGAGATGGGTAGAGAGGTGGATCTGAGCACTACCTTTCATCCATATACAGATGGGATAGTTCGAGGGACCATTCAGTTACTCCAGGCTATGTTTTGAGCTTTTGTTTTTTATTTGGTGTTAGATCGGATCAA
>JBDJHY010165955.1:0-11771 GCA_039654485.1 Withania somnifera | reverse complement strand
CTACTAAAATTCCCTAAATGTATATAAATCACAAAAATGTCCTCGATGTTCATTACAAAAGCTAAAATTCTAGTTGGGGCCAAATTTCGAGTCAAAATAGGCCCATGGGCCTGCTAATTTGAAACTCTGAACAAAAGGTATCAATGTGTTCCTCATCTTTATCAGGAACTTATACCCAAAATTTAGAGTTAAAACGAGTTAAGAACAAGATAAAATCAATGAAATATAGTAAAGAAAGAACTTGGTGAGATTTGGGAAATTATGGATGAAATTTAATGAAATTAGAGAGAACATTTACCAATAATTGAAGAAACGTGGAAGAATTATAATTCCCAATGTTCCCCAAGGTCACATGCAAAAGCCCGAGATTTGTTAATGGAGAATTTGAGTTTTGAGGTGTATAGATGAAGAAAACAGAGAGAATTTCAGGTTTTTTTGGGGAGGGGGGGTGTTATACCTATTACTAGGTATACATAGTGATCTCATGACCTCTGGTCGCGATCGTGATGAGGAAATCTAGTTGACCTTCATAATCACATTGACTAGGTTCGTAATCTTAAAGAGGAATTAGATAACAGGATGTAAACGCGTAGAGAAACTAAGTTGCTCTTCATGGTTGTGTGAGCATCAATCGCGATTGTGATGAAGAAACCAAAATTTTATAACAAAAAGGGTGCTCGGGTTCAAAATCTGATGAACAAAACCCAAATATGCTACCAGCATAAAAATAACATTCTGAACTCAATGGCACAATTTTTTTATCTGATATCACTTTGGCAAAATATTGATTAAAGTAATCCCTTAACTAAAAGTTCCATAGTTCCAACTGAGTACCCGAAATGAGCCCTCTAGTCCAAACCCAAGAAAGAAACTCACCTAACCCAAACTCGACGTTCTGGAGGTGATGGCCTAGTCGAATTTTCAATTCGAGGATCTAATAATCTCAAGTTGACCAAAGTCGAACTTTTGAACTCTGAAACACTAAAATGCATAAAACTAGCTAAAATCACAACAACGACTTTCATACATAAACCAAGGTTTCGTCTAGACCAAAATTCATATTTTGGAGCTAGCAGAACTATTAGAATTTGATTTTGAATTTGTTTACAAAGTATTTGATTTGAATAGTTAAGGCTCTAAAACATGGAAATGTACATAAAAATCAAATGAATGACCCAAAAACTGAACCACCGGTACCCAAAAATTCATAAATGACTTAGGAGTGTTATAGAAAATCTCTAGGATGCATGAAAAACATGATAGCATAAAAATGACCAGAAGAGTCATTACAACATCAACTACTAAAGAGACTTTCATCCTCGAAAGTTATAAGAAGGGAGTACTTGGAGGAATAAATAACTACCGATACCAATCCCTCAACTCTCACTCAATCTCCCAGGTAGCCTTCTCAATAGGATGATTCCTCCACTAGACCTTTACCATTAGAATCTCACTAGAGCTCAACTTGCTCACATATCTATCCAAAATATGCAGCGTCTTCTTAACCACAGACAAACTCTCATCCACTAAACCCAAATAATACTGAAGCACATAAGACTCATCAAGAATATACTTCCTCAACGTAGATATATTGAAGACTAGATGCATATCTAAAAAGATTAGAGGAAAATCTGGCTTATAAGCAGCACTACCAATATGACTGAAGATCTAAAAAGGGCCAATATACCTGGGGCTGAGATTTCCCCTCTTCCAAACCTTATCACGTAATTCATGGGTGATATCCACAAGAATACTTGGTCACTAACACTATACTCTAATGCACGATGTCGACAGTATGAGTAACTCTTCTATCACTTGGGCTGGTCGAAGTCTATCGTGAATCAAACATATTTTATCCAATACATCGGAAGTAGATTTTTACTCTTAAGTCTAGAATAAAGCCATCAAACAAACCAACTAGTGATCAACACCATCTACCATATAAAGCCTCAAAAGGTTCCATCTGAATACTCGAGGGGTATTTATTATTATAAGAAAATGCAACCAAAACTAAGTGTTGATCCCATGAATCACCAAAGTGAAGAGCGCAGGCTCGTAACATGTCCTCCTGGACTTGAATAGTCCTCTTAAACAGTCTATCCGTCACAGTGTGAAAGATGTGTTGAGATGGACCTTTGTACCCATACTTCACTGTATAGCTCTCTAAAATAAAGAAGTGAACTGAGTACCATAGTCTAAATTAATAGAAACTGGAATACCATGCAACTGAAAAACCTCATCTAGATAAATCTAAGTTAACTTATTTGCTCTATTAAAAGTATGAATCAGAATGAAGTATGCAGATTTAATTAATCGATTAACTGTCAACCAAACTAATTCATGACTGTGATTAGTATGAGGCAAACTAAAATAAAGTCTATAGTGATTCGTTCCTACTTCTACCCAGGAGTGGGAAATCTCTGAATCAAACCACTAGGTATTTGATTCTCTAAGTAACCTGATGAAGTTCAAATATCGAGATACAAACTCTACATATCTCTCTTTATACCACTCCGCCGTTAAAAATATCTTAGATATATGTGCATCTTAGATATACATTGATGGATGGAATATCCGAAATAATAGGCCTCATGAAAAATCAACAATATCAAATCTCCGACCCTAAACATGCAGATCTAACAGTCGAACCTCAAGGTACCATCTGAATCTAAATCAACTCTGTGGGGATGATCCCCTCAATAGCCGATCATGAATGTCAACTAAGTCCGGATCCTCAAACTAATGTTTTTGAATCTAATCACATAATATAGAACATGCCTCTACACTAGAAAGAATATGGATAGAATATGATAAATCAAGTCTGACCAATAAGTTAGCCGAAGAATCAATAACTAAATCTAATGACCTCTCTAGAACTGATAATACAGCCAAGAAACCCACTCACTGACTTCCACTCAAGGTATCCACTACCACATTTGCCTTACCCGAATGATACAATATAGAGATGTCATAGTTGTTCAGCAACTCAGTCTATCTATGCCTTCTAACATTGAACTCTCTCTATCTCATGATATAGTAAAAACTACGGTGATCCATGAAGATCTAGCTATGCACCCGATAAAGATAATGTATCCAAAGCTTGAGTGCAAAGACTACCTCTGGTAATTCTTAATCATGAATGAGGTAGTTGTGCTTATGATTGTTAAAATGCGTTGAAGCATAAGCAACCACTCAACCCTAGTGCATCAATACACAACCCAAGCCAATACAAAAAGAATCATAATACTCAGAGAAACTCTGACCCACAACACGCAATGTCAATAATAGAGTAGAAGTCAAAATTTCCTTAAGCATTTGAAAAAAGGACTCACACTCTTCTGACTACTTGAAGGGAGCCTCTTTTCTAGTCAATCTGGTCAATGGCTCTGCCATAGATTAGAAACCCTCGACAAACCATCGGTCATGCCCATCTAACCCAATGAAACTACAAATCTCAGTAGGAGTAGTCGGTCTAGGCCAATCATGAACTACTACAATCTTCATCGGATCCACCATAATGCCATCCTTAGACACCATATATCTAGAAATGCAACTGACTCAATCCAAAACTCACATTTTGATAACTTGGCATATAGCCAATGAGCTATTAAAGTTTGGAGCACAACATTCAAATTCTACTCATTCCCTCTACTAAACAAGTATACTAGGATGTCATTAATAAAATCTATCACAAAGGAGTCCAAGTAAGACCTGAAAACAGTTTATTTGATCCATAAAAGGTGTAGGGGCATCGGTCAACCCAAAAGACATCTCTAGGAACTTATAGTTGCCATATCAATCCTCAACTGGTAATAGTCAAATCTTAGATCAATCTTAGAAAATAAGGCTAAACACCGAAGATAATCAAACAAGTCATCAATCCTTGGTATAGGATACTTGTTCTTCACTATAACCCAATTTCGTTCCCTATAATCAATACCCATGTGCACCGAGCCATCTTTCTTTGTAATAAAGAGAACAGGAGCACCCCATGCTGAAATATTAGGTCTGATAAAACCCTTGTCTAACAAGTTTTTGAAGGTCTGATAAAACCCTTCTCTAACAAGTTTTTGAAGCTAATACTTAAGCTCTCTTAGCTCAACAGGTTTTATACAATAAGGAGAAATAGAAATAGGGATGGTGCCTGGCTTTAACTCAATAGCAAAGTCAATTTCTTTCTCAGGTAGTAGGCTAGGGAGGTCGGTCAAAAATGCATCAATATACTCACTAACCATAGAAACTGACTCAGGAGATGAAATAATTCACATATCGAACATACCCCTGATAAGACAAACAACCATGAGAAACTAATTGACTATCATGAAGGCAAGAAATGATCCCCGATGGTGTGTGACTAGTAGACCTCTACAACACAACCGGGGATAAACTGAGCACAACTGAGGTAGGTTTATTAGCATAACACTCTATAACCTCTTGATGAGAGGATTACCAATCCATGCCCATTAACATCAAAATCAACCATATCCAACAAAATTAAATCAACCCAACTCTCATAATCCCCGATAATCATAGAATAGGATCTCAAAACATGATCCAATACTAATGAATCACCTATTGGCATAGAAATAGATAATGGTCCAGTAAAAGGCTCACTAGGCAATATCAAACATGGAGCAAAGTCTAATGATTCATAAGAGCATGTAGTGCCTGGATTAGATAATTCTGCAGTGAGCTGATAACACACAGAGATATGAGAACTCTGCCTATGGTCTACTAGGCACAACATAGAAATGACAATGACCACAACCACCATCTCCACCCCTCACTCTATTAACTGAGGAGCACCTCTACCTAGATCACCGCTATCTCTCCTTAGGGTAGGACTGCTTTAATTAGCTAAGGGAGAATTAGAGGTAGCATAATTTTAGGCTGAAAAATAGGCTAAATAGTACCCCTACTGGGGGAAATCTCTGTAAAAGCAGCCCATAGAACAAGACTTATAACATGGCCCCTGTGGGTTGCCCCGTTAGGAAGAATTAGCTGACCTAATATGGCCACCATGACGTGAAGATTCGAAAATAGTGCCTCTCAAAGACTATCCAAACGACTGATCCTCATAAACAAAACTCTACGAACCACCAGAAGAAGTCAAAAGTGAGGACTACATTGGATGACTAAACTATCCCTATTGATGATATTAAGATGGGCTCTGCCCCAAGAAATTGATCCCCTACCTCCAGACTAGGATCCACTGAATTTTCCCTGATGTCTGGGCCTCATCTCCTCACTCCCACAACTCTCATAAACTATACCCTCCATTTATGAGCATGCTCTAACACAACCTGAAATAATACACCAGTGTCTTTAAGAATCTCGATGGTCTGACAAATATGAGGCCTCAAAACCCAAGCAAACAAAGGATCCTCTCAGCCTTGGAGGCCCCAAAATCAGACAGATAGTAAAATTGGGACTCATGCTCAGTGACTTTCCAAAAATATTATTAGAACCAAATTAAATCCTCTCCCCTTCTCTCATAATCAGTACAAAAGATATACCTACCCAGAAAGGCATCACAAAACATAATCCAAGTCAGGATAGGTGTACTAGTTGACAAAGCAGCAATAAGGGATCTCCACTATTGTTTTTCCAAGCCACTCATATGATACAATGTAAAGTCGACACCATAAGTTTCCAAAAACCAAAGGTTATGCAACTCATACTGGAATCTATCAATAAATCCTTGGAATCCTCTCCAGGAGTGCTTGTAAATCTAGGAAGAGCCAATCTCAAGAATCTTCATAATGCATTCTGATCCGCCTTAGACATAGATGGGTGGAGAGGCATATTCTGAGCAACTAGAGGAACTAGTAACAAAAGTGCTAGAGTTAGCATATGTTTAAACTGGAGGTTTCTGGAAGATGGTACCCACAAACCAAAAGCACCCACGGATGCCCCTTGAGTAGACAGTTGGGCCCCATTAACTAACTAACCACTCACCATATCCAATAATTACAACAAAACACCTCAAATATTCAAAGAAATAAATCTGGAGCTGACTCAAATTAAACAAAGTTGGTATTTATACCTCAGGTTGAAGTTGAACCTGTCCAGGCTCAGTATGAACAGCTAGAGATCTAACTAGGGAAGTAGCTCTAGCAGGTGCTATCATTCCGACAAATCCTCGACTTCGGGGTTGACCTCTACCACCACCTCTACTTGGAGCTCTAGTTGGCAGTGCGAAATGTTGTCCATCTATTACTGCATCTGATGATCGTGTATGTTCCATTTGTGAAAGAGTGAATAAGAATAATGAGATTTTAAGAAACCAACTAGGATATAATGCTTGACTCAAAAAACAAATGAGAATAATTTCCTCAAGATATCACTATAGCCTTCCAAAGATAGGATACGGACGTCATTATATCGATTCGCATGACTCTACTAGACATCAGTTCATGTACCTAGGATACCAATGAACCTAGATCTCTAATATAATTTTTCACAACCTGATTTCTTAGGTCATAAGGTCACATACAACGCACTGTAGGCGAACAATCCAACAAAAAATGAAAGAAGAAATAAGGAATATAAGAGGAAGGTAGCATATAACTAGAGAGAAAATGATAAACAAAAATCAAATACAATTAAGGAAATTCCCAAAATTCAGTATCTAGTACATAGAACCACTAATATAAGATCATCAAACGGAATACAATAATCCAAAAAGAAAAGTACAAATGGAATAACAGGTTTATCTTAGTAAAAATGATAAAAAGTAAAGATACAAAAGATAAAGTAGACTTTGAACTCTAGGATCCAACTTTTACCTATGCATCAGCAACTATACTCGAATCTAAGATAGAGGAAAACAACTAACCCTTGAAAGCTAACTAATAAGTATTGAAAATTCAAGAAAACAAGGGTGAGAATGTACTTGAATTCATGCTCAACTAACAAAATATATTACAAGAAACAGATATAGAGGTATTCCGGTAACCTCAATAAAAGTGTTAGATTGGCGGAATAACTACAATCAAGTCATGGAAAAATACAAGGTATGAAATAAACCCAAAGAAAGAAGCCATCAATATCATAGTAATCAAATATAATGAAATAAATAGAGTAAAATCCCACTGGGTGCCTATACACCTAAGGACCACAAATAAATAAATACAAACTCCCCGACCGCATATGCAACCAGAGAGTATAACCAACAAAAAAAACAAAGGTAGAAATATGTAGAATGACATGATTTGATGCTAGTAAAAACATGTATGCACCTCCTTCGATACCCGTAGGTCCAACAGGAAGGACCCATGGAATGCCTCCACCAGTACACTTTTACTTCATATATACCTCTCCTTCGATCACTTATTAGCCCAGATCAGCAAGGTTCATAGAGGACATTACCGCATACTATCTCAATAACTCTTTACTATGATCGGACTATCTCAAAATATCAATCTCAGAATCAATTCCTGGCCTTTACCGAGTGTAATTAGTATACACAATATCATTAACTGGCCTTCACCGAGTCTAAAATTAGTATAAGTATAAATCTCAATGTCTAGCTCCTGGATTTCACCAAGTCTAGTGTAATTTTAAAATTAGGGGATAAATCTTTCTTTAACCTTTTATCATTTAAGACTGGTAAAAACATCATTTTATACTCATTTTACTCTTATAATACTAAAAAATGATCTACACGACCACAAAAGCTTTCAAAATCAATGACATTAGGTTCTTGGCCATAAAAAAAGTAGAAACCAATGCATAAACAAATTTTAATGATGAATTAATGCTCAATCATAAGCAATAGATCATAACAAATCTTACCAGCCCTGCACAAGCTAGATATCACTTCAATAATCATAGCAGTCATAGATGTCCAAGACTCACGTACATTCCTAATAATCCCAACCATCTATATTCCAAATTGTATCAAGACCACATAGGGTCACAATATAATCTATAATTGCAATGCAGCCTCAAAGCAAAAGTGAAGAATTGGACTAAAGAAATAGATAGGGTCAAGGGTGTCAATCCTAAAAATCCAAACTAATGATAGATAATTACTACTATTATTTCAAATATAAGCCCAATCTTATATTGGTACACCATAGACTACCTGATGTCTGAAGTGCAAGCTCATAAATACCCAAAACAATATCTCAAATAGCTTCAACAGCTCTGAAAAATGCTCCAACCAACCCAAACAATTACGAAACTAGAAAAATAATAATCTACATATTACTAGGAGTTAAACAATAACTATAAAGATATGATTATAGATGAGGCCAATATTCGAGTCAAACTCCAAATAAGAGGTGTCACCGTGTTCTTGATGTTACCAGGAACTTCTCTCTAAAATTTAGAATAAAGACAAGCTAAGAACGAGCTAAAATCAATGGAACAAAGTAAAGAAAGAAATTGGTGAAATTTGGGAAATTGTGGATGGAATTTAATGAAATTTGAGTGATAACTTACCAATAATTGAATAAAAGGTGAAGAATTATGATTCCCTATGTTCCCTATGTTCCCTAAGGCCACTTGCAACTGGTTTATCAATGGAGAAATCTGAGTTTGGAGGTGTAGAGATGAAGAAAATGGAGAGAAATTTGGGTTTAGGGGGTTTATTTATACCTATTACCAAGGATACATCATGAATGCGAAAAGGAAATTCTGTTGACCTTTATGATCACGTTGACTATGTCCGCAATTTTGAAGAGTAATGGGATAGAAGGATGCAATCATATGATTGGACGTCACAATCACGTAGAGCAACTGAATTGCTCATTGTGATTGCATGAGCCTTAGTCACGATAACAACGAAAAAATATTATTATGCACCAGCAACTATAGATACAATAGAAATCATCCAAATTTTGACAACAAAAAAGGTGCTTGGAATGCACTTGAAATTTGATGAACAGAACCCAACTATGCAACCTACATAAAGATGAAATTCTAGACTCACCGGTGCATATAATATTTCAATCCGAGATCATTTCAGCAAAATATTGATTGAAGTCAACCCTCAACTTAAATTTCCATAATTCCAACTAAGTACCCAAAATATGATTGTTTAGCCTGGGACCTAAACTTGATATTTTAAAGATGATGTCACAGTCAGAATGTCAATATGAGGCTTAGATCATCAAAACTTGACCAAATTCAAACTTTTGAACTCCATAATGCTACAAAGACACAAAACCAGCTAAAATAACAGCGAAGTCTTTTAGACACAAACCAAGGGTCCATCTAGATAAGAATCCACTTTACAAAGCTAGCGAAACAATCGGAATTTAATTTCAAGTTCATTTTTGAAGAAAGTTGATTGAAATTAATGATTTAAATAGTTAAGACTCTAAAATAGGGTAACAGACACAATAACCTAACAAACGACCCAAAAATCAAACCACTGGTTTCAACAAGCCATAAATGACTTGAGGCCTCTATAGAAAAGCTCTAACATGCAGAAATAGTGCAATAATATAAATATGATCAGAAAGGTCATTACAAATTTATCTTTGAAAGTACCCTAGTATGTGCTCTCAAGGTACAAAAATAGATAATGAGGAGAAAAAGTCGCCACAGTGATTTGTTATCATTGTGCACTAGATAACAAACACTTACATGATCACAATCCTCAATTACATAATCTCAAAGAGTGAAGACAAGTCCTGCTAAAAAATAACCTATGCGATCACGAGTACTTTGCACGTGATCACGATGACCAAGAAATTAGGCCTACACAATCACGAATATAGTCATGCAATCATGATGACCAATAAATTAGAGATGTTCAATCGACAGGCCTATGCATGCAATTGTGATGAAGAAAATAAGGTTGCACGAGAATTGAAGCATGATACAACAAATTCATACAAACTAAGTCTCGGATTGGATCTTTGGGATTTTCTTGGGATCTCATGAACACTAATAATAAATGTTACCCTACTAAATTCGACATTCTGATCTCAACAGAACCATTAAAATGTGAATTTGAGGTCTCCTTCACCCAAATACCTACAATGGTTGATAAAAAATAAAAATTTGGCCTAGAGAAGCCAAAATTCCCTCAAAACTTCAAAAAAATATTTTAAACCGTCTTTTAGACCAAAAATGACCTCTTGAATCCAACGAAATTGATGAAATTTGAATGTGGTTGTCTGATAATCAGATTTTGTCCAAAGTTAAATTTTGGCCTTAAAACTCAACTTTATCTCGTCTATCAGGATAAAACACTATGAAAAGCCTAAAATTGAAATCAAAGGTCCTCCTATAAAAAATTCCACATTTTGAAGCTGGTGGAACTAATGAAATCCATTTTGAGACTCGAAACTCCAAATGTTAACTAAATTCAACCATATAAACTTAAAAGCTTTCAAAACTCGCAACCTTTTTCTCCGGTTTCAAAACTAACCTCACAAATAGATCAAATATGACCCAAAGCAACTACCAGGAAGGGAAAATAGTAATTTTACAAAAAGCCAAAAATGACCTTTAGGGTTATTACATTATCCACCACTAAAAACCCATTCATCCTCGATCATAAAGGAGTACTAAGTACATGAATCCTCAAAAAGTAGTGGATATTGGCACACATATCTGACTCAATCTCTATGTAGCCTCTAAAACTGGACGATGCTTCAACAAAAACTTTGATTGTAGATATTTCCTTAGTCCTCAATTTTCTAACACAGGCTCCTCCTCATAGGAAAAGTCCATATCCAAGGTTGCAAACAGAAAATTAATCACATAAATCAATAGGGATGTATTTCTAAAGAATGGAAACATGGAACACAGGATGAACCACTAAACTAGGTGCCAAGGCCAACCTGTATGCCGCCTTTCCAATGCACTCCAAAATCTCAAATGGACTAATGAACCTAGGTCTAATCATTCCCATTTTATGAACCTCATTACATCCTACATAAGAGATACTTTAAGAAAAATATGATCACCTCTCGTGAACTCTAAGGATCGAACCCTCTTGTCAGCATAACTCTTTTTTCTACTTTGAGCTATCAACAATCTACTTTGGATGACCCTAACCTGGTCCACAACATCCTGAAGCAAATTTGTATCAAGTCTCTCACTTCAAAATCCTCAAACCAACCAATTAGAGATCTATATCTCCTACCATCATGACCCAATTTTTTGGATCATGATGGCCACCGGAGGGAGAACCAACCCTCTAGTCCGAAGATAAAGCAGAGGACTACTATAACAAAAGCGAAAATCACAAAAATAATAAATAAAATATAACTGAAAATGAAATACTCAATGTAGAAGAATTACAATGAGTGGAAAATACCCAAAACCTAGTAGTCCACTGCAATACAAAACCTCTAAGTACAAAATACGAAATAAAAGTCTAACATCAAGGTATCACCAAAAGCACGAAAAGATCATCCTAATACTGAAAAGAAGCAGGTCAAAGCTGGATACGAAGCTCGCCCTGAATCTTTGAAAGCAAAAGGGTTAGCACGAAAAATGGTCTGTGAATCACGGTTGGGCACCTGTACTTGAATCTGCACATAGACAAGGGTAGCTTAAGTACAAGTTGCCGAAGCAACCCGTGCCCAGTAGATTTCGAGGGCCCACTAGGTACATATCAAATAATAAAAGTAGTAAATAACGAAAGACAATAAATAGGTCACAGAAACAAATATTATATCATGGAAGCTAAATATTGAGATAGGAATCAAGTAAAAAGTAGAACTGGTTATTACTAGTTAATCACATAATAGGATTTTAGGAAATAAAGAAAGACGTACCCAAAATCCTTGCAGTAATATATGTGA
>JBDJHY010165944.1:0-12465 GCA_039654485.1 Withania somnifera | reverse complement strand
TGCCTTAAGATGGAAGGCATTTGTATGGGTAGTGTAGATTCTATCTCAGTTTCAGAGAGGTTGTTAGCCTTGGACATTCAATCACTAGCTAAACATTTGGTATGATTAGACATATCAAATTTGAGCAAATTCCTTGCACATGTTGATACTAGACCTACTCTATTTGATCAGATCCAGTAGCGATAGTACGAGGATAGCTTTTTGATCGTATTTGAGTTTTTTTGAGGGGTAATTATGGCAGTGCATCTTTAGACTCTAACGACATATTGTGGATGGCTAGCTGTATTTGTGGCCCCAGAGTGGATGAGTTGATTCATACTATTCTTTGGGAGGATCACTGTACCAGATACATTATAAATTTAAGCATCGTAAAAATGTGTAGAGTTATGAGAAAACACTATTGGTGGCGTTGTCTTAGATCAAATGTTACCAGTTTTATTTATCAATGCTTGAATAATAAGCATGTGAAGTTTGAGCATCGTAGACCCGGGGGTGTGTTACAGTGACTCCCTATCCCTAAGTAGAAATGGAGAGGATTTGTAATGACCAACTCGGTCATTTTCTTGCCTTTCATCTCTTCATGTGCTTAGAACTATCTGGTAGTTACCCCAGGTCATTTATGACTTGCTGGGACTGGTAGCTCGGTTCTCTAGCGACTCATTTTCTTGTATCTTAGTTTTTCTGTTATGAAGTTTTAGTTTTAAAATAGTGGAAATTGTGAGTGTAATTGTAGTAAACATGCTTGGAATCAAATTTTGATAGTTACATTAGCCCTGGAATATCAACTTTGGTCTGATGGACCTTAAGTTCATGTCCTGGGCTTTTCATTTTGAGTTTGGGTTGCTTTATGGAATTTCAGACCAGTTGAATCTCATTTTAAAGTCTGGTGGTCTTTTGCTGATCAGAGCATCAGATCAGGATTTTATCGACTTCATCAACTCCAAAATGTTGAGGTTGGACTATTTGAGTTATTGTTTTACTTCTTGAGGTGCCCGAGCTTATTTTGAGTAGGTTTGTGGAGGTCCTTAGTTAGGCTCCTTTTGATCTTTTTGGATTTGGGGTCTTTTTTCGCTTAAACGGCCCCATATGGTTACTTTTTAGATTTTTTTAAGTCCACAGTATGTGTTCCACCTAAAATGCACTCTTGGATTGTTAGAATTGGACTCCGGATGCTCGTCTTAGACCCCTTAAAGTTTTCCCCATTTTACCTTGTTTTCTGTGGGTCAAAGACCACCTTAGAGACCCTTGGACAGCCCTAACGAGGTCTCCCCTGCGCCCAAGGGTCCTCCCTGGTGAAGGTTGCCCCAGTGCCCAGGTAGTCACCCCGGTAACGTCACGCCTGTGGCCAAAAGGGCGCCCTAGCGACCCCCTACAGCCTACAAATAGGGCATCACCCTATTTCATTTCCATCTTTTTATATTTTTCTTCTTGGCTTAGGTCTATGGTTTTTAGGATGGTTTGAGGTGTTTTAAGCCGTGGGGAGTAGTGTGGGTGATCGTGGGAGTTCATGGTGCTTAGTTTTTCAGGTAATTCACGTTGTTTTTGCATTCCTTTAATTGTGCAAAATGTTTTTATTTAATTACTTTAGACCTATTTTTACCCTTCGATTCAATATCTCCTTAAGCTCTTTTTTGAACCACGAGTCCCCAAGCCAAAGGTATATGCTGGTATAATTAGTTTGTTTTTTTAGGCTACGGGGCTTGCTTCTTGACTTGGGCTGCTAATTGCAATATGGGTCTTATTATTCATATTTTGATCCTTGGACTTGCATTTGTTTAGTTTTGGGTGGTAGCAACTGTGTTGGATCTTTAGGTTCATTGTGCGCGTATTTCAGGGATTTTCATTGGCATCCAGGTAGGCTAGGTTATTTATGTGCACTGTAGACTGGGTTAATATTATTATGCTTGTTTTATGGCTAATTGTGTGGGCTGGGCTATTTATGTTGATTGTCGTTTTTCTATTGATATTCTTGTTGGATTTTGGGGGCCCGTGAGAGGGCATAGAGGGCGAAGGGTTGTATACCCTAGTTCTAGTTCCACAGTGTGGAGGCCACTGAACATGGGAACTATTTTAACTGTTATGTGAAGAGTGTGGTGAGACGATCTCTTAGCTAGTAGCCTTTGGAAAATCCTAGATTCTTATATCATTGTATTACTATAGCTATTATGCTGAGACTCTTATATATTACTACTCGACTGGTTATTGGCACTGATAGGGGAAAGGCCCTGAGACTTGACATTGATGTTTTGAGGGTAAGGCCCTGATTATTGACATTGATAGGGTGTGTGTTTGATGTTGATTATTGACACTGACAGAGGGGTGTCCGATGTTGATTATTGACACTAACAGGGGGTATGTGTCTGATGATGATTATTGACACTAACAGTGGGTGTGTGTCCAATGTTTATTATTGACACTGACACGGTGTGTTTGTCTGATGTTACTTTGCTACTCTACTTTTCGGTGCCCCTGTGTATTTCCTTAGTATGGTGTGTGCTCACCGGGCTTAAGGGGTGAGTCACATTAGGTTTTTCTGTGCTGTTTGTGCTTATCGGTGGGATGGGGTGCTAGGTAGGGTTTTTTGTGTGTTTACTTTCTATTCCTTATTTAGCGGCATTCTCCTATTCGATCTTTATTTGTGGTTCGAACGTGTACGGTATCATGATTAGTGGGGTTTTAATTGAGCTGGAGCACAGGTATGTTCCCTTACTTCGTTTCAGGTTTTTGGATATTGGTCTCTGTAGATTGCACCTACCATGTTTAGTTCTTGTAGATCTATTCTAGCATATTCGATATCTTACTCCTCTGCTTATTATTAGTTTTGCTATTTCTTTTATTGTTCCTTTACTGTTACTGACTTGTTCTACTTCCTTGCCTTTATTACTTGCATTTTATGTTAACCCAATCGGCTAATGATGTCTACTGGGTACCTTGTTTGGTACTCATACTGCACTTCTATACCTTATTCTGTGGCACAGATACCGATAGGGGTTAGCCATGACATAGTGATCGTGTGGGGTAGACCTAGATGATTTGTGGAGATTACAATAAGCCCTGCTATCCAGGACGACCGTGGTTTCCTTGAATTTGGATTGCTTTATTCAGTCCACAATAGGCCTCGTATTGTATTATCTTTTATAGGAGTTACCTCGTCTTTTGTATCTTTCAATATATTCTATATAGTAGCTCTATATGCCACTAACACTAGGTTTTGAGAGTTGGGTTATGTATGATTTCCTTATGGCTTCCGTTACTATGTATCATTATGCTTTCCTTTTCCACTTTGGTTGTTTTGAGAGTTTATAGCCCATCGCAAAGCTCTAGGATGTAGGGTTAGGCTTTTATATGAGGATTTTCTACTTTAGGTACTCTATCCATAAGGGTATTGTGAGGATGTATCACGATTTGAGGCAGTATTACTAGTGGCCAGGTATGAGGAGGTCTATTGCATCTTTTGTGTCTCGGTCTTTGAACTGTCAGCAGATAAAGTTCGAACATTAGATGTAGAGACATCCTATTCCCAAGTTGAAATAGGAGCGGATTACTATGGACTTCATCACAAGCCTTCCCCGTACTTTTAAAGGGTTTGATTGAATATGGGTCATCGTGGATCAGTTGACCTAATCATCTCACTTCCTACTAACTCATTCGACTTAGGGTGTTGAGAGGTTGGCTGAGATATATGTCCATGATATAGTTAGACTTCATGGGGTACCGGTATCCATCATATCTGATCAGGGCACATAGTTTACCTTGCGGTTTTGGAGGTCGATTCAAAGAGAGTTGGGTACAGGGGTTGATTTGGGACAACTTTTCACCCGCAGATAGATGGGCAGTCCGAGAGGACCATTCAGGTACTTCAGGATAAGTTGCGTGCCTGTGTTTTTTATTTTGGAGGTAGTTAGGACAGGCACTTGGGCCTGGTAGAGTTTTCATATAATAACAACTACCACTCCAGTATCCAGATGGCACAGTTCTAGGCTTTGTATGGCAGATGTTGCAGATCGCCCATTGGTTGGCTTAGCGGTGGCAAGGGTCGACTCTAGAGTTTTGATTGGATATGAGATACGACAGATCAGTCAGAATTATTCAGGATAGGTTACGGGTAACCCAGAGTAGGCAGAAGTCCTTCATAGATCGTAGGCTTCGGCCCCTTGAGTTCAGTGTTAGTGACTTCGTCTTTCTTAGAGTTTTTCCCATGAAAGGCGTTATAAGGTTTGGTAGGCGGTTCAAGCTTAGCCTCCAGTAAATTGGGTCTTACGGGATCTTATAGAGGGTTGGATAGGTCGTTTATAGACTTTCCTTACCACCTAAGTTATATGCAGTTCATCCAGTTTTCCATGTATTGGACCTGTCCTATGTCCTTTGTCGAGAGGATGTACAGATTGGTAGCACCCTGACTTATATTAAGGAGCCCGAGGCTATTATAGACAGAGATGTGAGGCAACTAATGTCCAGGGTGATTCAGGTAGTGAAAGTTTGTTGGGTACATCGACCAGTTAAGCAGGCTGCATGGGAAACAGAGCATGATATGTCGGGTCCTGGGATTTTCATTTTGAGTTTGGGTTTTTTTGTGGAAATTCAGCCTAACCAAAACTCGTTTTGGATCATGCGTAGTTTTTGATGATCGGAGCATTAGATCAGGATTCCATCGACTTTGTTAGCTCTTAAAAGTTGAGTTTGGACTAGTTAAGTTATTGGTTTACTTCCTAGGGTGCTCGTGCTTGTTTTGAGTTAGTTTGTGGAATTCCTTAGTTAGGCTCCTTTGATACGTTTGGATTTAGGGTATTTTTCACTTAAATGTCCCCGAATGGTCATTTCGTCGATTCCCTTGAGTCCGTGGTGTGTTTTCTACAAAAAAAGCACTTTGATTTGTTAGAATTGGACTCCGAATGCTTATTTTACACCCCTTAGAGTTTTCCCCATTTTTCCTTGTTTTTTGTAGGTCACAGACCACCCCGGTGACTATTGGGCCACCCTGGAGGGGTATCCCTTGTGCCCAAGGGTCCTCCCTGGTGAAAGTCACCCCAGTACCCAAGCAACCGCCCCAGAGAGGTTGTGCATGGGACCGAAAGGGCGCCCCAACGACCCCATACAACCTATAGATAGGGCAACTCCCTTTTATTATAGCTTTTGGCATTTTTCTTCTTGTCTTAGGTTTGTGGTTTTAGGGCTAGTTTGAGGTGTTTTAAGTCATAGGAAGTTGTAGGGAGTTGCCTAGGTGATCTTGGGAGTTCGCGGTGCTTAGTTTTCCTGGTAATTCATTGTTTTGCTTTTTATTTATTGTGCAAAATGTTTTTATTTAATTACTTTAGACCTAGTTTTACCCTTTGATTTGATATCTCCTTAAGCTTATATTTGGACCACGAGTCCCCCAGTTAAGGGCTAAGTGCTGGTATAATTAGTTTGTTTTTTG
Organism: Withania somnifera; assembly: GCA_039654485.1. Classification (NCBI taxonomy): domain Eukaryota; kingdom Viridiplantae; phylum Streptophyta; class Magnoliopsida; order Solanales; family Solanaceae; genus Withania; species Withania somnifera. The sequence goes on along the minus strand of JBDJHY010165944.1, from coordinate 7,049 downwards.
GGCTACGGGGCCCACTTCGACCCGGGTTGCTTGTTATAATATGGGTCTTATTATTCATATTTTGATCCCTGGACTTATATTTGTTTAGTTTTTGGGTGTTATCGACTGTGTTGGAGCTTCGAGTTCACCGTACACACACTTTGGGGATTTCCATCGGCGTCCAGGTAGGCTAGGTTTAGTTATTTGCATTATAGACTAGGTTAATATTTTATGCTTGTGATATGGCGAGTAGTGTGGGTCGGGCTATTTAGGTTGGTTGTCATTTTTCTATTGATATTTTTGTTGGATTTCAGGGGTCCATGAGAGGGCATAGAGGGTGAAGGGTTGCATGCCCAGGTCCTAGTTCCACCGTGTGGAGGCCACTAACCTTGGGAACTATTTAGCTGTTAGGCGATGAGTATGGTGAGATGAGCTCTTAGCTGGTGGCCTTTGGTGGATCCTAGATTCTATTTACTTTTCGTCTTTTGTATTATTGTATCACTGTTTCTATTATGATGAGACTCTTATATATTACTGCTCGACAAGTTAATAACATTGATAAAGGGAAAGGCCCTAAAAATTGACACTAATTTTGTAAGGGAAAGACCCTGATTATTGACACTGACAGTGTGCGTGTGTACGATGTTGATTAGTAACACTAACAGGGGGTGTGTTTCCTTTGTTGATTATTGACACTAACAGAGGGTGTCTGTCCGATGTTGATTATTGGCACTAATAGGGTGTGTTTCCGATATTGATTATTGACACTGACAGGGGGTGTGATCGATGTTGCTGTGCTACTTTACTTTCCTGCGCCCCTTTGTATTTCCTTAGTATGGTGTGTGCTCACCGGGCTTAAGGGGAGTCACAGTGCGTTTTTCTTTGCTGTTTGTGCTTACGGCTGGGATGGGGTGCCAAGTAGGTTTTGCTAGTTATTTACTTTCTATTCCTTATTTAGCTGCATTCTCCTATTCTATCTTTATTCGTGGTTCACGTGAATACAATATCATGACTAGTGGGTTTTGACTGAGTTGGAGCATAGGTATGTTCCCTTACTTCATTTAGGGTTTTAGGATTTTGGTCTCTGTAGATTGCACCTACCATGTTTAGTTCCTGTAGATATATTCTGGCACATTCGACATGTTACTCCTCTGCTTATTATAGTTTTACTGTTTCTTTTACTATTACTGACCTATTCTACTTCCTTGCCTTTATTACTGGCATTTTATTCTAATCTTATCAACCGATGATGTCTACTGGGTACCTTGTTTGGTATGAATGCTGCACTTTTGTACCTTTTTTCATGGCGTAGATATCGGCTGGGGTTATCAGCAACATTGTGATCGTGTGGGGTAGATCTAGATAATTTGCGGAGATTATGGTGAGCCTTGCTTTCTGGGCTGATCGCGGTTTCCTTGACTTTTGCTTGCTTTATTCAGTCCACAGAAGGCCCCGTATTGTATTATCTTTTACAAGAGTTTCCTTATTTTTTGTATCTTTCGATATATTTTTTATAGTAGCTCTATATGCCACTAACACCAGGTTTTGGGAGTTGGGTTATGTATGATTTCGTTTTGTCTTCCATTACTATGTATTTTTATGCTTTCCTTTGTCGCTTTGGTTGTTTTGAGAGTTTATAGCCCATTGCATGTAGCTCTGGGCTGTAGGGTTAGACTTGTCTACAGAAGGGTTCGGGTCATGACAGGATTACCTTGGAATTTATTTTGGGACTCCCTCGTACTTCTAGGGGTCTTGATTTCATATGGGTCATCATGGATCGATTGACCAAATCCGCCCACTTTTTACCGACTTCCTCATTTTGGAGTGCCGAGAGATTTGCCTCCTTGTATATTAAGGAGATCCTTCATTTGCATAAGGTTCCAAGTTTTATCATATTATATCAGTATACGTAGTTCACTTTGCAGTTTTGGAGGACAGTGCAACGTGAGATGGGTATCGATGTAGCGCTGATGTACGACCTTTCACCCGTAGATAGATGGATAGTCTGATTGGACTATTCTAGTACTGTAGGATGTGCTTCGAGCTTGTATTTTTAATTTCAAGGGTAGCTGGTATCAGCATTTGGCTTTGGCAGTATTCTCTTATATCAACAAGTACCATTCTAGTATCCAGATGGAACCATTTGAGGCCTTATAAGGCAGGAGTTGTAGATCACTGATTGGTAGATACAGTAGTATTGAGATCTTGCTTCATACTTTTGAATTAATTTAAGATACCATGGAGAGAGTTCAAGTTATTAAGGACATACTACGAATAGCACAGAGTCATCATAAGAGTTACATAGACCATAAACATTTACCTCTGGATTTTAGTACCGAAGACATGGTATTCTTACGGGCTTTGCCCATAAAGGGCATTAAGAGTTTTGGTCGGAGGGGCAGGATTAGCCCCAGGTTTATTGGGCCATATGAGATCACAGAGCTGATCAACAAAGTTGATTATTGGTTGTCCCTACCTCTAAAGTTGGCCCTACCTCTAAAGTTGGCCTCCGTTCATCCGGTGTTTCATGTTTCTATAATTAACTATTATATATTAGATGCCTCCCATATACTCCATTCTGAGTCAGTTTAGCTGGATGACTATTGACTTATGTTGAGTAGTCTTAGGTCTTTGTTGATAAAGATGTAAGATGATTCAATTCAAAAGATATTCTGGTTGTGAGGGTTTGTTGGACTCACTGCCTAGTCGAGGAGGTTACCTGGGAGACAAAGAGGGATATGTGAGCCTAGTACCCTTATTTATTCAATCCTCTTGGTATCCTATCTTTCTATAACTTTTGTGGATGAAAGTTCCTATAGTGGAGGATGTTGTAATGACCCTTGACATATTTTTTCATGTTTTATGACTCTTTCATACTTAGAGTATTTCTATAACTTCCCAAGTCGATTATGACTTGTTGGGATCGATAGATTTGATCCCTAACAGTTTTTGTAGTGTTATTTCTTTATAATTATAGCTTCATTTGTACTTACTCAGTTCATATGATCCAAACATCATTTTTATTGCTTCTATTGAGTCCAGAATATCAATAACATAAAGATTCATATATGGATTATCAAAATGAACTCTATTTTCATACCATGTGATTTTTAAATTTTTTCTAAAAATCTGTCACGGAGGAATCACGGGGACCGATAAACTAGTGGCTTATGAATTGGCCAAATGATTAATTTATCGGTCAGTCGGTTCCCCTACATAAAGTCACTTTTCACGCAATTTTTCTCTGTTTTCCTTCCAAATCCATATTCTTATTGGTTTTTAGTGTGTATTAATAGCTTTTGAAGGGATTAATCAAGTTTTAATCCGTAGAGACTCTCTATGGTAGTTTTATGTTCATTTCTATTGGGTAATTGTTTATTTTCTATATTATATAAACTCTGCTTATATCTTCCTTTTCTACCGTTAAATTGAGTCCTATTTTGTACCATATGATGTATGAGTTATAATCTACATTTTGGTATAAATATTTTCTTTTATGAGTTGTTAGGGTTTCCAGACCCGTTTTTAGTTTTGATTTTGACCCCACAATTTATATAGAAATATGTGTCTTATTTTGCTCGTATTGACACATGACTTAGATTTTTCCTAGCCTCACATTATTCTGATATCTATACATGATTTTTGGATATTTAGGCATGCTTTTTAAGGATATTGACAGAATCCAGGTAGGCTATAGTCTACTTTCTCCAGACTGGGTATTAGTTTTGTGTATGTATGGTAAAGCACCATCGTAGGGATGGGATTATAGTTGGGCCCCGACATGCTTATTATTCCAGCATATGGCCTACTTAGTTGGCATGTAGCTTAACTACTTACCTTGGGGCTATGTCACCCTACCGTATGTTTAATGCCGATTCTAGAACGTAGTGTGGCTGGGGAAGGAGTAACACCTTTGATGCATATTATTATTCGCTAACTCTAGACCGCGGTGAGGTTAGGGAGGGGATTATTCTAGTGATTAGAGCTTAGTATCTATCCTCCGATTTATAATGGTGGATTTAAAGACGATTTAAGTTTATTGATTATTCTGTGTTTTACCTAAGATGTATGTATCATTAGGGCATGTGTGTCCCTTTAGGCCATATATATTCGGGTACGGCTATGCTTAATAGTTAGTTGCCTTATGTGATGACACTGTACCTAGCCGAATACTGCTTTGTTGGGTAGTTAGTAACCCTGCGGGATGATATCATGACTTAGATCGAACTAGCCTGGGAGTGAGTTATATCTGACTGAGCTATGATAGCTCCATGTTTTCCCCTATATGGGTGTTTTGTTGGCTCTTAATGGGTGCCCACTAGGAAGTTATGGCATCTTTGATGCGATCACTCGTGGCTCGGGATAATAGTTGGGATAGAAGAGGATGCACCTTATTCTTAAGGCTTGGTAGTCATCCTATGGATTTCCTCTTCGCAACCCCTGACCCGTTTAGATTATTGTTGATCTGTGTCGCAGTCATGCATTAAAGGTTTAAAAGGTAACTGGAGTTTTGGTAGAGTAATTGATGTTAGCTTAGCTTGTTGATGGTTTTTCACTTTTTTATTAATCCTTCATTATACTGGTCATGTTGGAGCTCCAGGTAAGTGTCACTTTTGGTCATGAGTTGCTTGTGGCCCAGGTTTTGTGGGGTATACCCTGATAATCACCCTCGTTTATAATTGTTAGCTGGTATTGCACCCACTGGTAGCTTGTGGCCACTGTCCTATTTGTTGTTGATCACCCTTTACCTTGCTTATGGTTACTTTTTCTCGGTCGACCTATGATGTCTATTGGGTACCTGTTGTTTTGGTATTCATGCTACACTTCTGCATATCTTTATGATGCAGATCCTAGTATGAGGCAGCAGAGCGGACGCGATCGTGTGACATGGATTGTGAGACTCAAGGAGATTTTTGTGAGTAGTTGGCGTCCTTGATGACCATTATTTTGTTTATGTACCAGAGTTATCCAGTTGGGTCCTAGATAGCTATTTTTTAGTTTTACCCCATCGTGGATTGTGTCTTGGGTTGTATTTTTTACTTTCTGTATGTAGATGCTCTACAACTATGATACCAAGTTTTGGGATTTTATTTTAGTTATTTATTTTCGTGTCCTGCCTTAACTTTTCTTCTTCATCTTCTTTATTTTCTTTTGAGTTCTTGCTATTGGCCCATTGCAACTTGCTCTGGGCTAGGGTTAGGCTTGTCCGTAGGTGAGATGTATACGCCATCACAACTCAATTTTCAGGTCATGAAAAAGTCATTCATTATCATTCTAGATAAATTTTTGAAGTTAGCTTTATATTCTGACATGTTGAAAAATTTCATATCTACGCCACATTACTAAGATTTCAATAACTTGATGTAGGAATAACAAAATCACAACTTATTTGCACCAAATATAGACACACAGGCATATAACATATGTGATATTCAAAATTTTATAACTTCAGGATTGTTCTAGAGTTAATTACGAATCCAACATTAAAATTTGTCAAGCCGGCAGTTCTATATTTGTACGACGATGCCCAAAAATTGTATCATAATGTAGAAGTATCTAAATGGAGATCCTATTGATTATGCGGAAACCATACATGATTATCAACAACATATTTAAAATTTAGAATTTATTGCTTCCAAAATTGCTCGAGCCAATTTTTTAAAGTTGACTCTAGATTCTGTTATGCAAAAAATTTCAGATTTTGTGCAGCCTTGCCAAATAATTCATATCTTGATGTTGGAGGTCACAAGAAAAAATGTCTTGACCGGTGGAAACTATAATTTTCAAATCTTCACCAACAATTGAGGCTTAATCCTTTCCTAGTCAACCTATACTAAATTTTGAAGTCGACTTCCAACCCTGAAACATCTTGATAGATAACAATCTCTCTTTTTGTATTTTATTTATGTTGTATTTTCCTTCTTTTGCAGGTATACTTCAAGGCATGGTTCATGATGAAGGTCATATTTTATGGTGCAAAGGGATGTATAATCTTCCCCACCTAAGAAAGGTATACCCAAGAAGGAAATCTTATCGCGCAAAGGGATGGATACTCGTCCCCACCTTAAGAAAGGTAAACTAGAGAAGGTAATCTTATTTTGCAAAGTTATGGATACTTGTCCCCACCTAAGAAAGGTATACTCAAGAAGGTAATCTTATCACGCAAAGTGATGGAGAATCATCTCCTCCTTAAGAAAGGTAAACTCAAAAAGGTTTTCTTATTGTGCAAAGGGATAGATACTCATCCCCACCTTTTTCATTCTATAGCATTTTAGTAGCTGCCCCAAGTTATTTATTACTTGCTGGAACCGGTAGTTCGGTTGAGAAATATATCAAATTGCCTAATTTAGAGCCTAAAACTAAGTACCCATTGACCAAAGTCATTATTCCTTCAAGATGATCTTGAAATTAAATTTTGGCAGTTTCATTAGCTTCAGAATTCCAAATAAGGTCAAGATTGACCTTAAGTTTGTGTTTAGGAGTGTCTGTTTGCAATTTGTGCTCAATTGTGGATTTCAGCTAAGTTTAAGGCCTAATTTGGAGCTTGAGTAGTATTTTGGTGTTCGCAGTGTCAGAATGGAATTCTGATGCTTCCATCAGCTTCAGAATGATGACTTTAGGCTAGTAGGGGTGTTGGTTCATTTTCTGAACTTGCCGTTGTATTTTGGAGGTGTTGATTGGATTTTTATGATTTTAAGCCTAAGGATTGAATTGATCAACATTTTCCCGAAATGACCTCAGATTCTGATTTCATCTGCACCATTGCATCTAAAATATCATTTGGAGTATGAGTGAATAATTTATTATCATAAATTGGACTGTGAATGCATTTCGAGTGGTGATTTGGAGCATTTATTTCCTTTGGTTTCTATTATCAAAACCTGTAATTGGTGCAGGTGACTTCCTCTTCTCGATCGCAAAGCTTATTCACGTGATCGCGATTCAGCTCTCCTATTACACTTTGCAATCGCGATGTACCTTCACGCGATCTCGATTCAGTCCCCCCAGCTACTCACGCCATCACGTAGCCCATGTACACGATCCCGATGCCTAGGAAAAGTACTTTACAT
>JBDJHY010165943.1:0-13945 GCA_039654485.1 Withania somnifera | reverse complement strand
ACCCTTCTAGACCATTAGTTATATGTTAAGTTTTCCAAGTGTGAATTCTTACTGAAAATTTATAGCTTTCTTCGGCCATGTTGTTTCTGGAGATGGTATACGGGTCGATTCTTAAAATATAAATGCTTGGAAGAATTGGCCTAGACTTAGCTCTTCGACTAAAATTAGAAGTTTCCTAAGATTAGATGGGTACTACCGAAGGTTCATGCCTGATCTTTCCACCCTAGTAACTCCTCTTACCAGATTGACATAGAAGAAAGTTAAGTTTGAATGGTTTGAATTTAGTGAGAAAATTTTTTGGGAATTGAAAGATAGATTGACTTAGGCTCTAGTATTAACCCTTCCAGAGAGGAATGAGGGGTTTGTGGTCTATTGTTTCTTGGGTTGGTCTTGGACGTGTCCTTATGTAAAATGGGAAAGTCATAGCCTATGCTTCCTAACAACTCAAGGTCCATGAGAAGAACTACCCTACTCATGACCTCGAGTTGGCAGTCGTAGTCTTTTATCCTATGTTGTGGATACACTACTTGTACGGTATCCATGTGGATGTTTTCATTAACCACAAGAGCCTCCAATATGTGTTTGACCAGAAGGATCAAAATCTTCATCAGAGAAGATGGTTGGAGTTACTTAAGGATTATGACATGAGTGTACTTTAACACCTGGGTAAGGAAAGTATTGTAGATGATGCTCTCAGTAGAGTTTCTATGGGTAGCTTGTCTCATGTTACGTGGAGTAAGAAGGATATTGCTAGAGATGTGCACTGACTTGCACACTTCGATGTTAGGATGGTTAAAGATGACAATGGTGGTATATTGATTATGAATGCATCTGATTATTCTTTCGTAGAGGAGGTGAAGGAAAATTAGGATAGAGATCCATTTTTGCTTAAGCTGAAGAGTTGGGCTATTAGGCATAACGGATAAATTTTCTCTAAAGGGGGATATGGAGTGTTAAGATATGAGGGTCGATTATGTGTTCCAAATGTAGATGACTTAAGGAGAAGGATCTTTTCATATTCTCATAGTTCTAGGTATTCCATTCATCCTGGTGCCACTAAGATGTATAGAGATTTAATGGAAGTTTTCTTGTGAGAAGGAATAAAAAAGGATATAGACGAGTATGTGGCGAAGTGTCCGAATTACCAACAGGTGAAGGCTAAACATCAGAAGCCAGCAGATAAGATATAGAGATTTGATATTTCTACTTGGAAGTGGGAGGTTATCAATATGGATTTTGTTACCGGGTTACCACATACTAAGAAACAGAAATATTCCATCTGGGTAAATATGGATAGATTAACCAAGACAACTCATTTCTACCTATTCACACTAAGATGACAGTAGAAAGTATGGTAGATTATACCTTTTTAAGGTTGTACACATGCATGGTGTACCCTTGACCATTATTTCAGATAGGGGTACTAAGTTTACTTTGCATTTTTGGAAGTCTTTCAGAAAGGTTTGGGTTCGTAGGTTTATCTCAGCACTTTTTTCCATCCGCAGACAGATGGTTAAGCTGAGTGAATAATCCAGACTCTGGAGGATATCCTAAGATCTTGTGCACTTAATTTCAAGGGCAGTTAGGATAAACTCCTATTGCTGGTTGAATTTGCATATAATAATAGTTATCGCTCCAACATCCAGACGGATGCATTTGAGGTTTTTTATGGGAGAAGGTGAATATCTCCCAGTGGATGGTTTGAGGTTGGTGATGTACCTTTTATTGGTACAGAATTTATATTCCAAGACGCTAAAAAGTTAAACTGATTCAGGATAGGTTGAAAATAGCTCAGACTAGGAAAAATTCATACGCTGATGTTAGGAGGAGAGAATTGGAGTTTGAAATAGGTGATTGGGTTTTCTTGTAAGTATCACCGATGAATGGTGTGATGCAATTTGGGAAGAAATAGAAGCTTATTCCCCGTTTTTTAGCCCATACCATATTGTGAGAAGGGTAGGCTATATGGCCTATGAGTTGGACCAACCGACTTTCCATGTTTCTCTTCTAAAGAAATGTTTAAGTGATCCTTTGTTGGTTGTTCCTGTTGACAACATATCCATTAAGGGTAATTTCATCTATGAAAAAGTCCCGGTTTAAGTTTTAGATAGGCAATTTCGTAGATTTTGGAATCAGGAGATATCTAAAGTTGACTCACTTCTTCTTCAGATATTCGGAGTTTCTTAGGTTTAGTTAGGTGCTATCGCAAGTTTTTTAATGGGTTCTCTTAGATAGCTCCCCATTGACCAGTTTAACTCAGAAGAAAGTAAAGTTTGGGCGGTCAGACCTTTATGAGGAAAGTTTTTAGAAGCTAAAAACTAAGTTGACTACAACTTCAATGTTGACCCTTACAGAGGGTAAATAGGTTTTTATTGTCTATTTTGATGCTTCCGGGGTTGGACTTGGGTGTGTTTCTATGAAAAATAGTAAATAAATTGCTAATGAATCTAGATAACTCAACATTCATGAGAAAAATTACGCAACTCATGAGCTAGATCTAACAGATGATGTCTTTGCCTATACAATTTGTAGGCATTAACTATATGGGGTACATGTGAAAGTCTTCATTGATCATAAAAGTCTACAATATATGTTCAAATAGAACGGGTTGAAACTTTATTAGAAAAGTTGGTTAAATATACTCAAGGACTATGATATAAGTGTGATGTATCACCCAAGAAATGTTGTTATAGTGGCTGATACACTTAGTAGATTGTCTATGGGTAGTGTGATCCATGTTAATAAAGGTAAGAAGGATTTGTACAAAAAGGTGCACTTGGCTTGCACATTTGGGGGTCAAACTTTTTTGTATAGATGATGGAGGTATTCTAGTTAAGAATACTTCATAGTTATCCTTGGCGGTTGAGGTGAATGAAAAAACAAGACAATGATGCAATTTTTCTTCAACTTAAGGTGTAGTGCACAAGTAGAAGGTTTAGGTTTTCTCCCAAGGGGGAAATGGTGTAACCAAATAGCATGGTCATTTGTATGTTCTAGTTATATATGGGTTGAGGCAGAAGATCTTTTCGAAAGCCAACAGTTAAAGATATTTCATTCACCCTGGTGCCAATAATATGTATAAGGATGTGAAAGAGGTCTATTTACGGAATGAGATGAATAAGGACATAAATGATTTTATGGTTAAGTTTTGTAACTGCCAAAAAATGAAAGTAGAAAAACAATGGCCAACAGGTGAGATGTAGAACTTTGATATTCCCCTACGGAAGTTGGAACTGATAAATATAGACTTTATTGTAGGTCTACCATGTATTAAAAGGTAGCATGATTCTATTTGGGTAATAGTAGATAGAAAGACCCAGTTGGCTCACTTTTTATCTATCAAGACCGGTTTCTCAACAGAGGACTATGTTAAGTGTTCCTTCAGGAGATAGTCAGAATGCATGGTGTGACTATGTCCATCATATTTGATAGGATTACTCAATTTACCTCTCAACTCTGGAAGTTTTTACAGAAAGGTTTAGGTACCAAGGTTCTCCTCAGAACAAATTTTCAACTGCAGATGGATGGTCAGGTAGAGAGGATAATTTAGACCCTAAAGGATATGTTGATGGCATGTGTAATCAATTTCGTGTGTTTGGGATGAGCACTTCCTTTTGATAAAGTATACATACAACGACAACGACAACTACCACTCCAATATCCAAATGGACCTGTTTGAGGATATCTATTGAAGGAGGTATAGGACTCCCATTGGTTGGTTTGAGGTTGGTGAGGTTTGGGCTAGAGCTAGTTTATGCTTCTACACATAAGGTTCATATCATTAGACATAAATTGAAGACAACTTAGAGAAAACAAAAATCAGATACAGATGTAAGTATGAGTGAATTGGAGTTTGAGATATATGATTGGGTTTTTGTGAAGGTGTCTCCTATGAAAGGAGTCATGAGGCTTGTAAAGAAGATAAAACTCATTTCCTTCTATATTTTCCCATATTAGATTCTGAGAAGGGTTGGTAGTATAGCTTATAAGCTAACCTTCCAGTAGACTTAATAGCAGTCCACTCACTCTTCCATGTTTCCATGTTAAAGAAATTCATTAGTAATCCTTCATTGATAGTTCCTGTAAAGGACATTGATATTATAGACATCCTAGCTTATGAGGAGATTTATGTCTAGTTTCTAGATCATCATGTTTTGAGACCAAAAACAAGGAAGTAGCTTTTGTAAAAGTCATATAGCAAAATTAGTCAGTGGAGGGTGCTACTTAGGAAGCAGAAGCCGATACGATGACCAGATATCCTCATCTTTTCCATTCCCGTTCAGGTTTAGTTTGAGGTAATTATCCTCTCTAATCAACTATTTTCTTCCAGTTTAATTCTCTATAGCAACTTTCATGAGTATAAGAATATGCATTCACCCTAATAACATTAAATAAAGTTTAGTTCATTTACTCTTGTCAGTATCATGTTCATATTTATCCCAATACTCATTAGGTCAATTTTAGCAGTTAAATTCAGTCCAGACTCATCTTTAGCCTTCATTTAAGGATGAATAACCCTAAGAGAGAGATACTGTAATCACCATACTTGAATCGAAAAAAGAACCCAAGACTTAGCTTAATAAGATAAAAAAAATAAATATTTTTATTCTAAGGTGACCACGGGTATACTTCACGACTCGTGAAGTGGACTTCATGAGTTGTACTATTAACTTAAAGGATGCTTAGTAGAAGATTGAAAAATTAACCTAGGTACCACGAGTCATATCATAACTCATGAAATATAAACCTTGAGTTGTCCTATTGACTCGTGATAACCTAGTCCTGAACCATGAAAATCTATCTTCCATATCATAAGTTACCTTACAACTTATGGTGTTGAAATAATGAGTCGTACTATGACTCGCGACACTCAAGTCCATAAACTATCAAAACAGGTCCCTCAGACCACGAGTTACTTCATGAGTCGTGACGTGGAAACCATGACTCATGGTGTGCACTCATGGGACATCACACAAATTTCAGTAGCTAAATTCAGGACTACGACTCTTCCCATGAGTCATTATACTTATCCAATGACTCATAAAGTGAGTCATGGGGTGCTTCTAAAAACTCTTTGGTTAAATTATCAAAGGGATTTTTGATAATTTCCCGATTCCTTTTACGTTAATACTACGTGTTTGGCTTCCTAGGGGTTGGTATATACCTAAAACATACTTTTGTCTCATAATCAGACTTAGAAAAATAAAAATCACAAGTAAGGCTCTCTCAGTCTTAGCTAGGGTTCATTAAAAGCTCAAGAACCTCAACAAATTTCAGTCCGTAAGGCTTCAAATCAAATAGGTAGGACTTTAACAAGGGTGTCCTTCTATCCTTGTGTCCAAAACCTTCAATCTGCCAGTAAATCCCATATTGATAAAGTTAGGGTAAGATCCCATAATTGTATTAGTCATGTTTATTGATCAATTATTCAGCATAAATCATGTTTAATTATACACGTTTCCATGATTTTGTCCTTGTTCATGATTTATATGCTAAATTGAATGACTTGAATTTAAAAACCAAAGTAACTCAGGATTAAATTAATAAAATTCATGATTTAGCATTCTCAGAGTCAAAATACATTTATTTCATGGCTTACAAGGAATTAGACTAGTCTAGGGATTTCATATAAAGGTTTATTCAGAATTCCTTGAAATATAGGCTAAGACATGATCACATGATTTTTAATAGATAAAATAGTAGCGTCTAATAGATAACATCTTATACAGACAGTCAGTATAGATTGCAAGGTTATTTAAATACTAAGATAGGTCCCACTAATCTTTCTAGGAGCAGTCAATCAACTTTTGTATTTTTTGAAGTAGTATTAGCACTAAGAGGATGAGGTTCCATTGTATACAACAACAAAAAAAACTTACTATCCCACTAAGTTGGGTCTAGGGAGGATAAAGCATATGCAGTCCATACCACTACTATGAGTTAGGTAGAGAGGTTGTTTCCAAAAGACCCTCGGTTCAATCCAATAAAATCTAAAAATGGCATGATATAATGAAAGGGATAATGTGAACTAAAAATAATAAATAAAAACATATGCAAGGATATTACAAAATCATACTACACTCATGCTGCAAGAAGTAACAAACCTCCCTAAATAAGGTACTATGACTCCTAAGACTGACAAGACATACCTACCTACTAACAAAAACTAACCCTAACCTGCTTAACTTTATACCCTAATATTCATCCTCTACATCATCCTATCTAGAGACATATCCTTGTTAAGATGTCGTCTTCAAGTCCTGCATAATCATCTCTCTCTAAAAAAATTTCTAGTCTACCTCTTCCTTTCGTAAAACCATCCATTGGCAACCTCTCTAGCTCTGTACTGGGGCATTCATGTCCCTCCTAAGAACATATATGAACTATCTCAGTCTCGTCTCCCACATCTTATCTTCCACTGTTCTAACACTTACCATGTCTCTAATAACCTCATTTTGGATCCTATCACATTAAGTAAACCCATACATGCATCGTAATATCCTTATCTCTTCCGCCTTCAGCTTTTGAATGTGGGAATTCTTAACTGGGAAACACTCCGGCCCATATCGCATAGTTGGTCTAGCTGCCACTTTATAAATATTCCTTTCAGTTTAAGAGGAACTTTCTTATTGCACAAAACCCTAGATGCAAGCCTCTATTTCATCCACGTGGCACCAATACAGTGGGAAACATCCTCATCAATCTCTCTATTTCCATGGATTATTGACCCAGATACTTAAAGCTGTCTTTCTTACAAATAGTCGGGGTGTCCGGCTTCACTATCATGTCCTCCTCCTAATCCACCTCACTGAAGTTGCACTCTGAATACTCCATCTTGGACCTGCTCAATCTAAACCCTTTATACTCAAGAGTTCTCTCCAAACCTCCAACTTAGTATTAAGTCCTTGACGAGTTTCGTCAATCAAAACTACATCGTCTACAAACAACATACACTAAGGCACCTCTCCTTAAATACCCTGCATCAAAGCATCCATCACTAGGGAAAATAAAAACGGGTGAAGGTTCAATCCCTAATACAACCCCATAACAACGGAAAAATGATCCGAGTCTCCTCCACTGTCCTTATATGAGTCTTGGCTCCATTATACATATCCTTAAATTACCTAATTACACCGCAGGTACACCTCTAACCTCCAAGCACCTCCAACGAACCTCTCTAGAAACTTTTTCATAGTGATTTTCCAAATCAATGAATAAAGGGTGTAAGTCCTTCTTACTTACCCTATACTTCTCCACTAATTTCCTTATTGGATGAATACCCTCTATAGTCAAATGGCCCTACATGAATTTGAGTTGATTGGTGGAAATAGTCCCAATCTTCCTCACCCTCAAATCCACTACCCTTTCCGATTCCTTCATCGTGTAACTTAACAACTTGTTACCCTTGTGGTTGTAGCAATTGGATTTATCCATTGTTCTTGTACAAAGGGATCATTATACTCCTTTCCAAGATTTAAGCATCTTTGTTATCCTAAAAATGATGTTAAGCAACTTAGTTAGCCATGTAATAATTGCCTCACCAGAGCTTTTCCAAAAATCTATTGGAATCTCATCTGGACGAGTTTCTCTACCCTTACGCATCCTACGAATAGCACTCATGACATCCTCAATCATAATACGCCTACAATAACCATAATCTTAATTTCTCTCTGAGTGCTCAAAATATCCTCCACAACGTCGGTATCTCCTGCATCGTTCAAAAGCTTATGGAAATATGATTGTCATCTTTTTTTAATGAGAACCTCCTCTACCAAACCTTACAATCCTCTCCCTTGATGCACTTAACGTGGTACAGATCACGTGTCCTCCGCTCCCTCGCCTTAGTCACCCTATCAAAATTCTTCTCCTTACCTATATCCTCTAAATTTGCATAAAGTCTCTTAAAAGCTGCTATCTTAGTTGCCATGACTGTTAATTTCTCCTCCTTTTTCTCCCTCCTATACTCCTCCCTATTTAGCCACTTTTCCTCCTCATTCTTACTCTCCACAAACTTTGTGCAAGCTCCTTTGTAATATTCTTTACCTTGAACTTATCCATTCCACAACCAATCCCTCCATCTACCAGAATGACCTCTTGAGACACCCAACACCTCTTTAGCTATGTCCCTAGTGCAACTAGCAATCTTATCCCACATACTATCCACATACCAACTGTTTTACTTCTTTTTTCCTTTTTTATTTTAGAAAATTGAATGGTCCTTGTTTCTAAAGTCTAGCTAAAGGTCAAATTATTCCAAAAAGGTTTGAAAATAGTTGGAAAATGACAGAGTCGATGCCTAATTTTTCAACGGAAATAATAAGACTTTATTTTTGTAAAGAATCTAGATTTCAAAAATATGAACAAAACTTAGGGTTTAAGAGATTTGGATAAGGATTCTACAATGTATCGAGGAAGGATTTTTAAGGCACTTCGGGAACATCCCAAAATGGTTATGTTCTATATGATTTAAAAGACTGTGCTATGGACCTATCTTTGAAAATGAATTTTGTTATGTCTTGGTATTTTCCGAAGTATATTTGAAATGGGACGGTCGAATTTTGAGAAAAAAAACTGTAATATTTTATAAAATTGAATTATGTATAAGGTTCTTCTTTTATATATTTTTTTAGTTAAAGTTTGAGCAAAATTATTTTTGGAAGTAAAATCGATTGCTTTTATTTACCTAGTTAATTGCATAAGTGAAGAGAATTTCGTGAAAATAAGAAATAATGCTAAAGAAATGTAAATCAAAGTATTTATTTTATCAATATAATTTTTTGTTGGGATTTTACAATTTCAGGGCCCCACACTTTGATTCCATACAAATACAACGAACACAAAGAAAGAACTATGCAAAATAAGAAAGGAAAGAAAAGAAAACTCATTTGGAATGAGTCCAATACTCCAATATGGTCCATTGCCCAATCAGGGACCCGGGGTTACACATGCAAAGAAAGAAACAGAAATTAGGAATCGATAATGCTACATAATACAAATAATATAAATAAGCAAGCGATCAAAGTTAAATGCAATAAAATCTGGATTGGCCCAAGAACAAAGAGACATAATTCCAAAAAAAAGAACCAATGGCCCAAGGCAAGTCCAAATTAATTAAAAGAAACTGCGCTAAGGAAGATTCGGGCCAACTAAAATTCCTCCAAAAGGAACTACAAACAATACAGACCGGTCGACTTGTATGGTTGCAGTCCGACCGAATTTCAAAACAAGGTAAAATCCACTTAGTATAATTAATTAACTATGGGACATAATAACCAAATTTCAATTTTGTATCCCTAGTTGGTTAGGTGATACACACAGTATTACATATAGAGTTATCATGAAGTAATACAAGTCTAAGCTTTTTTTTCAATAATTAATAGACTTGTTAAAAGACTGGGAAGTGGAGAGAAGGGAACAAGTATATCATGGTGCACAACTTATTCAAAAGAATGGGACTGTTTGTCTTAAAAATCCAGAGTCCTAAACAAGTAGACAATCAACATGCATACATATCACAAAAAATACATTACTCAAACTAACATTAGACCCTACTTAACATGTTTATTTGACTCAAATGACATTGATCCTGTGCATCTGACAGTTAGGAGGAAGGGTCATCCAAAGGTTCAGTTTTAAGGCTAGAGGAGGAAAGAGGAAGACATACAAACTACCTAGGGAGCACACACAGTGAACATGTAAAATTGAGCGCGGGGGGGGGGGGGGGGAGGCGGCAAATTGCATAAAAACAACCTGAAATTTGTTCAAAGGGTTAACAGAAATAGAAAACAAGTTTATGTAAGAGAACATGAGTTCAACACATAAAAGAGATGTTTACAACAAGTTTATATATAAAGAAGGAGGAGAAGCAGATGCAAGTGGGAACATAATTGTGGTGCAAAGGGAGAGTGAGGAATACAAGATAGAAGAGCACGTTAGCCCAAAAGATAGAAGATAACATGTTTGCAGATAACTCAATATGAATAGAGAGGGAAATCAGGTAGCTGTTTATGGGGATCAACATTAACTTAGTATGAAGGCGAAAGGAGACAAGTGACATGCTCACAGAAAGCAACATCAACTTCGTATGAGAGTCCTATAACAAGTTCATAAGTGTAATACAGACTCAACACAAAGGGGTAAGGAGAAGGAGGAAACACGTTTATGATATAACCCAACTCAAAACAAAAGGGAAAGGGAAGGAGGTAACATATATCAACACAAGTTCAACACAAAGGGAAAAGGGAAAGAGACAACAGGTTATAACATAAACTCATAACAGGGAAAGAAAAACACATGACAGGTACATATGTTAGAACTAGGGGGAAACAAAAGTCTCTCTACATACGATAATTAGATTTAGAGTAGGTTCTCACATATATCAGGTATACAACTTTTGGAATAAGATTAAGTTAGACACATATAAAGCTAGCATAGCAAGAAGCATCAAATGATACAGGTTGAGGTCCTTATGAAATGGGTTTAGGACATATGAAGATGAATTATAATTTAGTTACTCAGAAATGAACAAGATTTATTAAGCCAAAAACCTCAGTTAAGAAGAGAATAGGAAGATTCAATATGCAAGCACTTGGGAAGAGAAAACAAGAAAATAATATGGCAAGTTGAAGGAAGGAATTCACTAAGCAAGTTACACAAATATGCAAAGCATAAATACATGTATTCTAGGCATGGAAAA
The DNA here is from genome assembly GCA_039654485.1 of Withania somnifera. Lineage (NCBI taxonomy): Eukaryota > Viridiplantae > Streptophyta > Magnoliopsida > Solanales > Solanaceae > Withania > Withania somnifera. The sequence continues at coordinate 3,249 of JBDJHY010165943.1, read as the reverse complement.
GCATTTTCAACAGTCTACCTCAACTAATATGAAAATACACTTGGACTTTGCCAAATAGATACATAGATTGCCAAGTATGGAACCATTGATGATTCTTAATAGGTTTAGTAGGTATCAAAGAGTTACATGTAATCAAGAAAGCTCTCATTAGGCAGTTAACTCGTATAAATGACCAGAACTAGTCAGTATGCTCAAAATAAAACCACATAGACAATAAACTCACAACAAGAACAGGGCAAATGATTGACATAATCATCAAAACCTAGTAATGTCTAATTTTAGTCCAAATTCAAGTAGCTTAGACAATCAGGACCTTACATCAAGTTGAAGAGTTATAGCAATGAGCACATAAAAGAAATTACCAACTTTTAGCTGATTATCTTAATCAAAATGAACATACAGAAGGCTAGTTAGTGAAGATAGGCTTGTAGGCAAGTTACATCCTGACTTAAGGGTTAGTGAAGATAGGCATGTAGGAAATTTACATACAAACTTAGGACTATTAAAGCACACATGTCATTTCATACTTTCAATCTCAAATAATATAGCATATAAATGGCAAACATCAATCATTACAGACTATACAATAACTACTTAGCTTCCAGTTTAATATCAGGCAATTACCAACTAAAAGTTAGTAAAAAAATGACTTAAACATGCCAACAGTCAGTCACAAAAGACAAGAAATATATCACAACATCATTAAAGCTACTTCTCAAAATAGTAAGCACATCCAAGAGTATAGTAAACAGAATCGGGACTCAATAGAGGAAAATTTAACCCTTTTTGAATTATTTGACATAGAGAGGGCATTTAGATGTCCTCTGTCCCTCGACCCCTATGAATTCACACCTTTGGATTCCTTGGAGATGAGTTATACCCCACACCAACTCTTACTCCTCACCTTTGGTATCCTTGAAATACCTAGGCCTTTGGGATAGACAAAATAAACATTGGATTTCCAGGTTCCATCAATTATACTCCTTGCCTTGCACTCAATTAGCTCATTGTGCATTATGGGTAAAGGAGGAATAGAGTGAGATGGATTAAGACTTTCACCCTTTTTTTCAAAATCTTTTTCAACTGAAAATGACCCTGAGAGCACACTTAGCAGATAAGGGACCACATAAATGTAGCTTGTAAAACCAGAGCATGGGGTGGGTTGAGGGGTTTGTTATTTGTGACTTTGGGGTGTCAAAATGATTGTTTAAAGGTCATTTTGAAAACAAGGGATCAAAGGGCACTAGGATGTATTCCCTTACCCTACATATCACATAGGAAATTCATATACTTTGGCCCTTATTTTGAAAGTAATAACTTTTAAAAGGAAAAATATTAGGGACAAAGTATGAGTGAAATCTCCTTTTATAGAAAAAAAAAAAATATAGAGAAGCAGGTAACATTTAATAATAGATTTCACTAAAAAAAAGGACATATAGCAAATAGATGACACATTCTCAATTTCTAAAGACTAATGGAAACCACAACATGATCAAAACATCAACACATCCTTTTAGCTTTAAATCCACTGTTATTTGTGACTTTGGGGTGTCAAAGTGATCGTTTAAAAGTCATTTTGAATACAAGGTATCAAAGGGCACTAGGATGGACTCCCTTACCCTACTCTATGTAATACTTTAGCCCTTATTTTGAAAGAAATAACTCTTAAAAGGAAAAATATTAGGGCCAAAGTATGAGTAAAATCTCCTTTTTTAGAAAAAAAAGAGAATCAGGAAACATCTAATAATAGATTTCACTAAAAAAGGGACATATAGAAAACTAGTAAGTAAACTCATTCAACTACTAAGAATCATTACCATTAGTGAAATAACTTAGACCATCACAAGAAACATTAACAACTAGATAAGTTCAAATTAGTTCATTTCAGGCATGCATATTAACTTCTCAACTAGGATGGAACGCAAAAGATGTACCAAGATTACCAGAAAATAACATCTTGTTTAGATAGGCCAGACAATAACACCAAATATAGATGCACAACATCAAAACCACCTCCTGAACCCTCTATAAATCAAATTCAAATCCAAATCAAAACAAGCTACACTAACAACTAAGTCCAGCCTGCCATGATGATAAGAAAAAGCAACACACCACATTTTGATTATCAATACTTCAATTAGAATCAACTAAAACAGTAATAACCAAAGAAATATAAATCAGTAGCTATCAACAAGCATTAAACAACCTATGCCAACAAATAATGTTAGATACTAGAGAAAAAAAGTAGCATAGCACCTTCTTTAGAGTAGGAACCAAAGTTGAACCACATAAATAACCCAGAAATCTTAAAATAAACTAAAAAAACAGACACAAAGATCTACAAAGCCTACCAAACCCCTTGAAGGAGTGCAAGGAAATATCTTTTGAATTAAACACTCCAATGATCGAGGATCACTTTGATTTTACCTCTCTTAGTACTGAATTAGACTTAGATTATGAACTTAATGAACTAAGTAAAAGATTCACAGTAAGGATTCCAGCCTAGAACCACCTTACTAAACCATATTATCAACAATACTTACTATTTTAATTTTAAAACTAGCAAGCTTATGCCAAAAATTAACTAAGAAATTAGCAGAACCTTAAACCCTAAAAATGCTCATTGTAAATCGCTCAATGAATGAATATCAATCTCTCTCTCTATTTATGAATCAATCCCCTTGAACCCAAAAAAGGCAAAGGAAATTTATAGGAAACCACAACTTGTTCTCCAAGACAAAAAATAAAGGGAAAAACAATACTCAACTTGGAAGAGAAAAAGTAAAGGGAAAAACAATACTCAACTTGGCATAGATGAATCAAAGCCCTTAATTATTAAAAAGATCTCGGCCCTTTGGGGCTTTGCATTTCGAATTTCAAATGAGGGCACGGGGTAGAACCAATCATCAGCCAATCATTGGCCTCCATAACTATATGAACAAGATGAGGAGGGATGAAAAATCACACCTCAGCCACAGGGGAAGAAAACCTCAACGCAGAATCCTACTGAGGTACAACATCCATAAAACGCTAGGACGAGGTTCATCCATGTAGGCGAGCAAGGACGGAGGAGTGACATCCCATGAAAGTAAACGAAATTTCAAGGAAAATCGAGCACATGTGAAGGGGAAATGGCTGCTTATGTTTCATGAATTGGGGTAAGGAGGGAAATGCGATTTACGACGGGTAATTTGTGTTGAGGCTAAATGAATTGGGCCATGTTACAAAATAAAAAATAAATGGGGTTGG
>JBDJHY010165934.1:0-12465 GCA_039654485.1 Withania somnifera | reverse complement strand
TTGTTCATTAGGCCTATTTTACTCCGAAGAAACCTTCCCTTTATCCAATTTAATCGTATAATTCCATAAAGATCGAATTTTTCAACCTCATTAGTACTCTATTTACTTCGGACTGTTCAAGGGTCTTCATTTTCCCAAATAGTACTCAATTTTAAAGTGCGGGTTCCTGGTAACGACGAGAACCCCATAGTAATATTTTTCCCTATTTTAACAAGTGGGCCCCGTAGGATCATTTTAGGCCCAATTTTAGACCCAGTTTGGAACTTAGTATAATTTATATCATTAGACTCATATTGATATATGTAATACTACTTCGCAAGTCAGAGAAATTGGAGTTCGTTTGATATCAATTAGAGTAACATTTTTAAGGTTGCAGCGCTTTATCGTCGGAGGACAGGTAGGCGTCGTGGGGCTATCTCTGAGTTTATAGCTTTAATAATGGTACTAAATAGCATCCTTGGGTTGAGTATCTAGATTTTTATAGTAACCCTAGACCGTTCTTTCATCCTTTCCTCATTTGCTACCTATTTTGGCATTCGGATTAATATGGTGCATGCAACCTAAGATTTGTCCAGTGATACCTATGCAGCGAATATATGGTTTGTCATTTCAAGTATATATATATACTTACTGAGGTTTGGTCATAGGCTCCGTTGAGAGAGTATTGGGGCTTGGCTAGTATCACCACATAATTATCTAGCCTTCATTGATCTTCGTAATGATAGCGGATAATGACATAAACTAATTACTTTGAATATTCTAATAATAATGTAATTTAAAGGACCTTTTAACTATTTTAGACTCTTCAGTGTACCGAGCACTCAGTATAACTATTTCTACTTGTCTTAGCCTAGGTTTTACTCACTAGCACTGAGAAATATCATTTTACTAATTAATGCTGGGATTGAGACCAACTCCATTCGACAGTGAGTATAGTCACTGGTACTTGAGTCCGTCATTATACGACAATGAGTACAACTTTTTGATACTATCACACACACTAGTTTGGAGGACTATTTAAACAGTTCCCTTGAGGACCTTAGTGATACATGACATTGAGGTATGGGATGCCATAAGTTGTTGATATTATGGCTTTTGAGGTGTGAGATACCATGACTTGCTGATATTATGATTTACTGAGACTATTGATATATGTGAGGCATTGGACGCCAGATTTGATACCTTTGAGGCTTATGGTATGGGATGTGAGGATATGATGACTGAGATTGTACGTAGGGGGCATACCTCCATGGACCTTGCCTCCGAACTACGACAATATGGGGAGGGGCATAGGACGGAGTAAGGCTATACTGGGAACACTTAGGGTAGCCTTCCATGGATTCTTCCTGCTGGGCCTACGGGTACCGAAGGAGAAACTTACATAGGACTGATTACTTCATAGTGTGTATTTACCTTTCTACACTTATTTTATTCAGTGTACCCCTGATCGTATGGGAGGCCAACGAGTGAGCGTGTTTACTATGTACGCTATATTCCTTATGGTGGGCTTCACAGTGTTTATATGTTTATTACATTACTGTTATTACTGCTCCATTGGTATTACTGGTTATTGGATAGTTCTGATTACATGGGTTATTATGTGTGGTATCATCTTATCAGTCTTACCTGTCTTACTTGAGGTTACTGGTATACCATCGATACTCTCTTCCTATCTTCTAGTTGACTCTTGATTATTTATTATTATTGTTCACATATGTTGCTGCAAAGATTTCGGGTACTTCTTTCTTTATTTCCTAAAATCTTGTTATGTGATTAGCTAGCGATAACATGATCTACTTGTTACCTCATTCCTATTTGAGTAGCTAGCTTTCATGATATACTGTTTGCTTCCATGACCTTATTTATTTTCTTTCATTATTTACTGCCTTTATTATTGTTATGTGCCTAGTGGGATCTCAAAGCATACTAGGTACGGGTTTCTTAAGCATCTTGTACTCATACTACTTGCCCATGTACATATCCGACTATAGGTCCCCGACCATGATTCACAGACCGTTGTTCCTGCTGACCCTTTTTCTTTCAGAGATTTTGGGTGAGCTTGGCATCCTACTTTGTCCTACTTTTTTCAGTATTGGATTGATGTCCCTGTGTTTTTGGAGATACTTTTACATTAGACTTTTCTTTCATATTCTGTACTTAGAGGTTTTGTATTACACTAACTACCGGGTTTTTGGGTATTTCCCACTCATTGTAATTCCGCTGCATTGAGTATTTCTTTTTTGGTTATATTTTATTTATTATACCTGTTATTTTCACTTTTGTTATAGTAGTCTTGCTTCGACTTCGGATTATAGGGTTGGTTCTCCTATTGGTGGTATAGTAGGTGATATCTATATCCAAGAAATCAGGTCATGACAAATGCACTTTTTATACAATGCTTCACATGTTGGTACCTTGATCTTATATTGCTAAACATTTTATAGGTACTTTTGCGCTAAAATGAGTGCTAATGCGTCTGACTCAGAGGGGAAAAATAAGTAGATTTTTTAGAAAGAGGTCTATGATGCGATTAGGTTTAGTTCTCTCGAATGTGCAAGGAGGTATGCATCAGACTTAGAGTCAAGGAATTTATTCCCGAAGAGAGGGACTGCAATGGAAAATGTAGAATAGAGGTTTCCTAACTATGCACGGTTGCTCGAATAAAAAGAGAATTGTTTCATAACCACTTCATACAAGGAAAATGAGACAAATGTCTGGGAGTTTTACCCAAATGCACGGGATATTAATTTCAAAAATCCACTGATCACTATTCAGGAAAAACATTCAAAATTGGGATTGAGGAAATAAATCGGTACTATGGGTTGGATAATAATTTCACCGCATTTTTTAGTAGCAGAAGAGTATTGGTAGAACTTGGGTTGCATCTGTAGTATACCCGTGCCAAGAACCTCTCATCTTGACAGTCGGTGAGACAAATATCTACTCCCATTCTTTCACTGCTGAGATGAAAAAATAGTTATCTATCATCTGCAGTAGAGTCTAGCCGTGTCGATATGAGACCGAAGTTCCACCTTACAGGGCATACATAGTTTCTCCTATGATTGAAGAAACCCCTGTGAATGTGGGCTTCTTGATTCTCTGAAGATCAGGAACTGTGTTAGGAGTAAGACAGGGTCCCTGTGGGTTCCTTCTCTGATTACCCAGCTTTTTCAGTCAACAGGGTCGAGTTTGATGCAAATGATGATTGTATTAAGCCGAACGTCCCCATTTGTCCATTGAGGAAGATAAGACGGGGCTCAGCAGTGAACAAAAAGAAGCTAGAGTCAGGTTCGAGTTTAAAAGGCACAACTAATGAAGATCCAGAGTCAGTCCAGATAGAGCCCTCCACCACTACTACTAACACTCCCTCCAACCAGAGACCTCCTACCATGCCAATCCATTTAGACATCTCTCCACTCAAATAGCCGAAGTGCATGCTTCTTTTATGAGCTAGTTTCCAGCACGCCTACTGCGGTGGCTGATATTGCACACACTTTGACTGATATTTTTTGCATACTGGGAGAGGATTAAGGAAGGACAAAAAACTTTAGAGAAGAGGTATTTGGCTCATAAAAAAGTGTTGGAGAAAATAACCAAGGAGATGGCGAAGCAGAAGAAGAGGGATAACGCACGAGATAAGTTGTTGAATAGGATATCTAAGAGCATAAAGGGTTTTTGTTCAGATCCTTATACTAATGAGTTTGAAGATGATTATGCCCCTATTGGGGGAGACGGTAATGGAGCAGCTAGTCCCCTATAGTAGTCGACAGACTATACATTTCAGGGAGCCCCTCAAGCTAGCTTTACTTTTATTTTGTTATCTACAGTAAGGACATTGTACATTTTTTAATTGGGGTGCTCTTTAGTAGTTATCTATTTTGATTTTGATGTTGGATTATGTGCCCTTGTCGGGCTTGATATTTATTTACAATGTTGATTGGAGATTATTTTGATACTTCATTAGATTAGTTGTTTATTTTGTTTATTTCTATTTGTTGGTCCTTGTTTAAGTTTAACAATTTCAGAGGAGGTGTTAAGTGACTTTTCCCCATGATGAAGTGAGTGACAATATTTTAATGGGAAAGGTCACAATAGTTATTTTTTTAGATAGAGGTATAGTTAGATGATGCACATAAAGGTTGCATTGGCTTGGTTGGTACTAATTAAGTTAGTTTCATAATGTACAGACCCCTTTAAAATATTTTCAAGGATTTCGATAAAATCAAGCTGCATTGATAATAAATGATTTTGAGACAACACTTTGACTCTTTGCCAGGCTTTTGATTTACTAGTTAGTAGTATTTGGTTTGTCTCTTTTTGTTCTCATTCAGAAGAAAAAGATTGAACTGTCTTGAATAATTTGCATGTCATGTGTGGTGAGTATTGTTTATAAATCATTTGTTACTTGTGTTAGATAGAACTTTCCTCGTTAGTCCTTTGTTTCTTGTTGAAAGGTCAAAGTTGAGAAAATGAACTTAGGCCATGATTTGAGTGAAAACCTCCATAAAAGGCCTTAACCCATTTACCAGGGAGTGAGTAATCTAGTTGAGTTTTAGTTGAGCCTTTTGACTCTTTCGTTGATCAACCACATTACAATCCGAGACCCTTTTTGAATATATACTCTTCTTTTGAACCTACTTCTCAAAAGATGCATACAACTTACGCAAAAATCCTAAGTTGGGGTGGGGTAGTTGGTTTGTTAAAGGAAATTGGCATTCATGGAAGTGAAAAAGAATGAGTACATCACTCCTTATTAAAAGTTGTTTTTTTTTATTTAGTAAGACTACTTTGTTTTGGCCCTGATTCTCCGTTGGATATTATGCACCTCAATTCAGGTATTGGACTTAATTTGAGGGTGGTTATTAGAGAGACATCGTGAGAATGTCTGATTAAGCTCTTTCTTGGCCATGGTTCAGTGGTGAATATTATGTATTTAACCTAGGTTTACAATTAGGTTGAAGTTACTTGGCTATCACGAAGCCTTCTTGAAAAAAAAATATTTTCTTTATGTATTGTGTTATGTAGTGATAATAAAGAGGAAGGATGATATGCGTGAAATGAGGCTTGTACCTAAATGAGTTGGGTTAAGTTTGATATTGTTGAGGGCATGTAAATTGTGATATATTAGTGATATTGAAAAATCCATGAAAATGATAAAAAGTTTATTCTTTGAATATTAGTAGCCTTGAGTCACATCTTGAGAATTTATTGTTGTTACTTGATTAATTTGATTTTTTTATTACATGCTTAAAAATTGGTTTTTGGAATAGAGGGAGTTGTTGTAAAAGGAGTGCAAGTTTTTTATACTTATTAGAACCAATCAAATTCATGATCTTTGTACTTGAAATTAGAAAATGTGGGTTGGTAATAAGCAAGTGCTATTGGAGCTTACATGATAAAGTCCTCTTGGTTTGATTGATTTTTGTTTGCTTGAGGAAAAACAAAGATTTAAGTATTCTTTCACAGTATTTCATCATTATATGAGCTCATTTTGTGTTGTGAATTGATCAATGTAAGGCATGGGTTGATAAATAATCACTATGGATGAAAAGGACTAGAAATAGAGAAAAAAGGCTATTGCCTATGGAAATATGGAAATTAAGTGTGATCGACTATTTGAGCATTGAAGAGAAAACTGGGCATCAGTACGGTTGTGCTATGCCAACGCGATCACGCAAATGATAGGAAAATTGTTAAATAGCACAAAAGCGTTGTCCTATCACAATCACGCCAAAGCTGAAAAATTACTAATTAGTGCGAACACGCTACATGGGCACGATAGCACTAAGGCGGAACTGGCAAACACCTGGACAGAAGTGGAATTCAGCATTTTTAGATCCCAACTCCATATAAAACCTACCAAGTTCCTTTTGGGAGATATCTTTGGCAGCCCTTAGCTAAAATCATAAAAAAGAGAGAGCTTGCAACCATCCATCTACACCTTGGATTGAAGATTTGGTGCTTCATATTGTAATAACTTTTACCGATCTCTTCTTCCTTGGTTTTAATTGTTTATTTTCAGTTTGTTGACTTTAGTTCTCATTTAAATCTTGTGTTCATAACTGATACAATATCTAGATTTGGATTTAGGTTTTAATATCATAATATGTTTTGTGGTTAATCTAATATTTGTTGGTTAATAATTGTGTTTAGTGGATCTAAATTTATCTTGTTGTTAAATTGATTTCTAAAGGGGTATCTAGACCTTGGACTTGCCTATATACTTTGATTGATCTTGAGAGAGGAAATTAGAGTTGTGAAGATAAATTTAGTACGATTTAGAGCTTTAAATTCTATCTTATGGATTTTGGCCAGAGATACTGAAACCCTAGTGTAGCCTTAAATGTGATTGGGTGTCATATTCGTTAGGTTGGTTTAAAAGAACAATGTTAAGAAAGATCCTCTAGTATTCAAGAGAAACTAGTAGATATTTTAGAATCCAAGGCAAAATCTCAAATTTCATGATTGATTGATGAATATTTTAATTAACTATCATGGATCGTGATGATTTAGTTCCCTAGTTTAGTTTTTCTTATTTTTGAGCTGTGAAGTTGTGGATCAACCCATGTTTGTATTTTATATTTGACACCTTTTTATCTTATTTTAAACCCCTCAAACCTTGTACTATCCATTCAAGTTATAGTAATTGCACTTTAGGTCCTCTCTTACTCGATTGCCTCACATATAATTGTTCCTCGTAGATTTGACCCTGGCTCTTTGTTGGGTAATTATACTTTGACAACGTCCTTATACACTTTTAGATTGATTTGTAAGTGTAATTGAGTGTTATCAAGGGTGTGTGGTCTTAGAATCCTTACCTTGGGTGGTACAGTGTTCCTTTAGTTTCAGTCGATTTGATGCAGCCGTGTTGGCATTGGCCCCTTATGGATAGTTATTGTTTTGATTTCTGTTGAGGTTTCTCGTGTTGGGTTTAGCAGCTGGTTTGGTTTGGCTAGTAGGGTAGCTCTATTTTAATGGTTGGTTTTTCATCTTCCACTTGCTCTGTGGAATGATCAACCCTCTCTTGTACTTGCAGAAGCTTTTTGGGTGCATGACTAGCTTCATCGTCTATCATTCCTTCCACCTTATCTATCAACTTAAAAATTTGAGCATCTTAATCTTCAACATATTTGGTCAAGCCTTCAATAGCTTGTCATGCTCCCGGGTTTTTCTTCTACGGATATATTATTAGTCATCATCGCATGCATCACCATTGTCAATGATGGAGAATACTCCTGACAGGACCCAATATCTCAAGTCATGATGGCATCTACAACCCTCCTGTAGAAAAGCCTAACCCTATAGCCCGGAGCTACGTGCAATGGGATATAAACTCTCAGAATAACCAAATCATCAAAGGAAAGTACAAACAACACATAATAGCGAAAGCAAACAAGAAATCATACAAAACACGAATCCCAAAACCTGGTGGCAGTGGAATGTGGAGCTACTATACCGAATAAACAAATGATACAAAATACAAAGTCTCCCTTAAGGGGTAATACAATACAGTGTCTGTTGTGGACCGAAAAAAAACAAGCCAACTAACGGAAATCATGGTCGACTTAGAAGAAAAAGCTCACCGCAATCTCTAAGGTCAACTTGATCTACTCCGCATGACCACTGCAACGCTGATAACCCCTGCCTCTATCTGCAGTACGAAAAAGGTACTGAAGTGCAGCATGAGTACCAAACAAGGTACCCAGTAGACATCATCAGCTGACTGGGTTAAGAATAATATGTGAGTAAATAAGTGAGGAAGTAAGACAAGTCTGTTAATAGTACAAAAATAATAAGGAAGCAGTAACAGCAGTAATAAGCAAGAGAGTAAGATTACAAGGGTACTAATATAAAACTATAGGATCTAAACATGTAAATATAAACTACAAAATCTGGAATCCAAACTTGTATTGAGGTTGGGAAACATACCTGTGCTCTAGCCTAGTCAACCTCACTAACCATGATACCGTGTACGTAAGAACCACCAATAAGGATTGAATAGAAGAAAACTGCTGAATATAGAATAAAAGTAAACACACAAGAACCTACCAGTGTCCCATACCACCGTTAAGTACAACCAACACAGCATATCCTACCTGATGCCCCATCCCGCAGGTTGGCACAAACAGTACAGCAAAACCCACCATGACTCCCCCCTTAAGCTTGGTGAGTAAACACCATACCTAAAGAAATACATAGGGGCGCAAGAAGGTAAAGAAAAATAGTAACAATCCCAAACCTGTCAGTATTAATCACATCATCTGACACACATACCCTGTCTGTATTAATAACATCACCGGACACACACACCCTATCAGTTTTAATCACATCACCGGACACACATACCCTGCCAGTGTCAATAACATCACCAAATACACACACCCTGTCATTATCAATAATATCAGTGGACACACACACCTGGTCAGTGTCAATCACATCACCGGACACACACACCCTGTCAGTATCGATAACAAAATGAGGGCCTAGCCCCATTGGTGCCACTATTAGTCCTAATAGAAAATACACAAGAATATAAGTACAGCAACAAAAATAAGGTAAGTAACAGTCCCAACAGTAAATATACAAGGATAATAATATGGTAGCAGCAATAAGATAAATAACCATGAAAAAGGAAAATAAGCAGAGTCTAGAATCAGCCGAAGGCCACTAGCTAAGAGCTCACCTCACCACACTCATCGCATGAAAGATAAACTAAATCTCAGAGTCAGTGGCCCCCAAGCGGTGGCCAAGCCTCGGGAAAGAAACCCTTCACTCTCTATGCCCTCTCACAGGCCCCCACAATCCAACAATAGAGAATAGTAGAGAAACAAGGATCAACCTAAATAAACCAGCCCACACTGCTAACCATGTCACAAGCATAGTAATATTACCCCAATCCATAATGTACAAAGTAAACCTAGCCTACTTGGACGCTGGGGAAAACCTCCAAAGTGCACACACAGTGGACCTAAAGCTTCAACACGGTCGATTTTCCCCGAAGCTATACAAGTTATAAGTTTCGAGATCAAAACACAAATAAGAAAGTCCATATCACACTAACAACTGAGGTTAGGATATTGTGTATGAAGCCTAGAAATGCAACTAAACCACCGGTACATAGCCCTTAGCACGGGGACTCACGGTCCCAAAATGAGCTCAATGAGAGGCTGAGAATAAATAGGTAGCAAGCTGAGGTGAAAGGGTGAAGCCCTGACTCAAGGGCAGCTGCTGCTGAGGCTATCCCCATGGAGGTGACCTTTGTAGAGGTGACCTCACAGCCCAAATAAAGAACAAGGGCGCAAGCAGTCTATAGGGGTCGAGCTAAGGGCAGGTGAACCTCACTAAGACAACCTCGTCAAGGCAGCCTCGAGGTGCTATGTAGCTTCACCAAGTGATCTTTCTAAGACGACCTCGTTGAGATGGCCTCGTCTAGACGACTGCATCAAGATGATTTTGGGGTGTTGGTGTTGCTTCACCAAAGTAGCCTTGCCAATAAGACCTCGTCTAGGAGACCTTGGGGCACTGGTATTGCTTCGCCAAAGCAGCCTCTCCAAGGTGAACTTGCTAACACGACCTCGTCTAGGCAACCTTGGGGCACTGGCGTTGCTTTTCCAAAGTGGTCACTCAAAGGTGACCTCACCAAAACGGCCTTGTCTAAGTGACCTTGGGGCGCTAGCATTGCTTTGAAAAAGCGGCCTCTCCAAGGTGACCTCTCCAACACGACTTCTTCTAGGCAATCTTGGGGTGCTGGTGTTGTTTCACCAAAGAAGCCTCGCCAAGGTAACTCACCAAGATGACCTTGTCTAGGCAACCTTGGGGTGCTGGTGTTGCTTCGCCAAGGCAGCCTCTCCAAGGTGACCTTGTAAAGACGATCTTATCAAGGTGACCTTGCCAAGATGATCTCATTAAGGCAACCTCAGGGTACTATGGCATTCAGTGATCTGTAGCAACCTAAGGAAAACTCTGATGGTCTCAAATGAGTATTAGGAGACCCCAAATATAGCAACCCAGAATACATTTGAGGTGGGGAAACACAACATGAAGTATTGACCAACTAAAACTCAAGAATTTCCCTTAATCCAACTAGGAAGTAAGGATAACACATTTATAAACCAACCTAAGGAAAAAAGGTGAAACGTTCATAAACCAATCTTGGAAAAAGATTCTAGAACTCATAAATTAAACCACAAAACATCTATAAAATGTCAACAAAATATTTGCATGCTGGACTCATGGATTGAACCATACTAATGGGTAAAATTACTGGTACAACAGCTGTAACTAAACTCATTCACTGATCCATACCCAGTTGGAAAATAATGATACAACAACTACAACTAAAACTCATGAATTGAACCATAATGTCACGACCTAATTTTGTGGATCATGATGGCACCTACTATACCACCTGTAGGAGAACCAAACCCTGTAGACCGTAGCCTAAGCGGAAGACTACTATATTTAATGTGGAAGAATATCAAAAGTCATATGAAATAACAAAAGTTGCGGAATTATTAAGAAAAGAATAACTACCCAAAATTCGATATTAGCATCAAACGAACCACTAAGTACAAAATTATAAAATTGAAATGAATATAGTATAAAGTATCTCAGAAATATAATGGAGATCAAGAAAATAAAGTCTGAAAAGAAGCAGGACCAAGCTGAACACCAAACTCACCCTGAATCTCCGAGGTAAATGTAATCCGAATGAACAGTGATCTGTGTATCACGAACGAGAACCTGTAATAGGATCTGCATAAATGCAAGTGTAGTATAAGTACAAGCTGCCAAAGCAACCCATACCTAGTAGGCTTCGAGGGCCCACTGAGCACATAACAATAATAAGCAATAAATGATAGAGTACAAGAAAGAGGGGTCACAGACAAATAGGACAATACAGGAAACTAGAAACTCAAGTACGAAACAAGTGTCACATAGATAGATGGTGCTAGCTATTCACATAGCAGGATCAAAAGTAATAGAAGAGGACGTACCAGGCATCCTCGCAGTAATATATGTGAAATATAACTCAATAAATAATGGAATCAATAAAGATAAGGAGTATAACATGGTCGGTATACCTATAATGTCAAGTGAAAGGATAGTTCAACAATAAAACACAAAGCACTAATCCCACATAACACAAAACCTCAAGTAGCCAGTAATTGCAGATAAGAAGTAATATCAATGATAAAGTAAAATAATTAAACATTGATAAGTCCCTCATAAAGAAGCACAGCGTACACACAAAGCACACTGAAGAAAACAAGTGCAGAAAAGTAACAAACACATGATCTTCATAGAACCTCACATCCCACTTCCAGAACCACAATTAATCATAATAGGCATATAGTTCCCCGCAATGGTATTATTTTTCCGACATATAATGCCTCATATTAATCATACCATCAAGCACTGCTCGACAAATCAAGGCTTACAAGTCTGTATATCATATCATATCTACAATATCTGCTAGCCGTACTGGGAAAATTAAGGCATTCAACACCAAAGTATATATGTGTGGTAGTATCACCTATGGTCATCAATAATCATTATCATCATGTATCTATAACTACTAGTACCATGTGTGTCAAAATGTTGTACTCACTATTGTACAACAATGGTCTCAAGTCCCAGCGCTGTACTCACTGTCGAACAGAGTTGGTCTCAAGTCCCAGCATTTATTAGTAAAACAGATATATAGGTAAGTCCTGGTGCCAGAAGGTGAAGCCTGGACTAAAACAAGTAAAAATAGTATTACCGGATGCTCGATACCATATCGAGACTAAACCAGTAAAAGATAATTACTTATATTATTATTATTATTGTGTTCTCATTAGATCGTTATATTTCCATGAAATCCTATCATCAAATCATCTACTATGGATCTTTATCATCAATTTATCCGCTAGCCATGAAGGCTCATAATCAGAAGGTGATACTACCCAGCCCTAATACACTCTCATCGGAGCCTTAGGCTCGGTCTCTCTGTGTCATGAATGTACAGCATATCAACAACACATAAGTATATCAACATATATGTATAATCATGAGATATCCAAATCATATGCCCTTCACAAGTATCTATAATCAATTACTAAGCCTCGGCCCTATATCACTTGGGTGCCAACATATCAACATCAACATAGAATGGATGGAAGAACGGTACTGGGGTACTATATGACCTATCTAACCAACCTAAGGATGCTATTTAGTACAATTATTACAGCTATAAACCCAGATATAGCCCCACGGAGCCTACCTATCATGCGACGACAAAGCTTTACAATATCACGAATTGTACTCCGACTGATATCAAACATGCTCCAAATGATCTGAAACTTGCACCAATGAATTCTGTATATTAATATGAGTCCAACGGTGTAATTTATACTAAATTCTAGACTGGATCAAAAATCAGGCCTAAAATGGGCTTACAGGCCCGCTTGCCAAAACTAAAAA
>JBDJHY010165907.1:0-12466 GCA_039654485.1 Withania somnifera | reverse complement strand
TAATAAATACCGTAGGTTAATTGTATGATCAATCTTCAATCTTGGTGCAATAGTAATGCTTTCTTTCTAGGGTTTCCATCCTTCCTTTGTGATGTGATAGCCTCCCCTTCCCTCCAAGTCAATAATTATGTTGTGTATCCAAAAAAAATCCCCTTATTTTGCCTCTAAAAATACCTCTTAAGGGTTTCTGACCTCGTTGGTGAAAAGATGAAATTTCCCTTAATAAGCCCAATTCAAAACAGGCCCAACCGCTGATCGTTAAGCCATATCATGATAAGGATCACGACTTGATCCCTATCGTGATCAGTGCATTTTTACAAGAATTTCTTCTTTGCTTCTTGACTTGCCTTTTCTTCACGAGTTTTTCTTTCATGCTTCCATAATATCCTGAAAAAGATGCTAATCACATTAGATAGAAGTATTTCCATATATTCACTACAAAACCATCACATACTACACAATTATCCTCAAAACAAAGTTAATTAATACGAGTTAAGTGGCTTTCCGATAGGTAAAACTGCCTATGATCACCCGCTGAGGTTATATACCAGGGAGGGTGCATACGGGCACTATTTACTTTTCAGCACTCCATTGCATTGCATTCTTTGGGCTTGGTTGTGTTATTTGGGGATTAAGGGAGAGTCCCAGTGGGTTACCTATATGCTTATATGACTTTTTTATAGCTAGGTTTTTTTTCGTTACTCTTATTGCCTTACTTAGGGTTGTGTTATTTCATTACATGTCTGATATTCTCTTTTATGGTCCTTTCTTTTGGTGGTTTCTGTGGAGCTCCAAGTACGTGTTGCGTTGTTCATGGTTTACATATGACTTAGGTCCATTGTGTTCGCACACTAACAACTTACCTTTCACCGTATTTTTTAGTTATTACTATGGTTACCCCTTACATGTCTGTTAATTGCATGTTAATGCCCTACTTTGCTTATGATCGCTCTTTACCTTACTTGTGCTTACTTTTACCTAGTCATTCTATAATGCCTATTGGGTACCCGTTATCTTTAATACTCATGCTATACTTCTGTATATTTTTATGATATAGATCCTGGTATGAGTAAGCAGAGCAGAAGCAATCGTTCGGGTTAGTTCGGTGATGTTTTAGGAGAACGTAAGCAGTCGGCGTTCAAACTGGCTGATTTTCCTTCTGTTATCGGAGTTGTTCTAGTTGGATTATGGATAGCCATTTTATATTTTTTGCAGTATTTTGTATTGTATTTTGTACTATTCTGTATATAGATGCTTGATAGCCACGACACCAGGTTCTGGAGGATTTACTTTCTATCATGTATTTATGTTTCTTCTTCTCTTCTTCTCCTTTCTTTTTTCTTTTGACACTTGATACTGGCCTATCGTTACTTGCTCTGACGAGGTTAAGCTTGTCTACAGGTGGGATGTAAACTCCATCATAACTCAATTGTATTTAGGTCAGACGGAGTGGTAACAATTACTTACAAAGTGATGGAATTTTTTTAAATTTAACAAGTTATGTTTAAGGTCAGTTAGATGGAGATGATGTTTGTCACTTGAATAATCCAAACTTATTATATAAAAAACTGCTACTGTAATTTAAAATCTGGATAATAACTATTTAAAATATTTAGCTCGAAACTTAATTTTTCATATTCTACTCGTTTAAAGCTTTCTGTAGATATATTATTCATGAAAAACAAATTAAAAATGAGTAAGATATAAGAATATTGAAAATTAGACAGAAAATTTGACAATTTTATTAAAAAATGCTACAACTGTAAATAACCTCTAGAGACTTTTTGTCAAGAATTTTAGGCTGAAACTTAATTTTTTTATAATCTACTTGTTTAAGAATTTTTGTAGATATGTTATTCATGAAAATCGTATTAAAAATGAGGGAAATATGTTTTTTTGAAGTTTAGACAGATTTGTTTTACTGTTTTATAAAAAACTGTTGTCATATTCTAATTTCTAGAACCTATCTGTCCAAAATTTTTATATAAAACTCAATCTTTCATAATCTACTTTTTAAAATCTTTTCGTAGATATATTATTCATGAAAAATGGATTAAAAGCAAGTGAAATATGAATTTTTGAAATTTATGCAGATTTTGTTTTGTAAAAACAACTGTCATATTCTGATTTCTGGAACTTACCTGGTTAGAATTTTTTATGAAACTTATTTTTTCATAATCTACTTGTTTAAGGCTTTATGTAGATATGTTATTCATGAAAAATGGATTAAAATAGAGCAAGTTACGAATTTTTAAAGTTTAAGTGAAGGTTGTGTGTTAAAATTTATTATACTAAGGTTTTGGTTATTAGTATATGTCCTTATATTCTTTAAATAGATTCTTATGTCTTCGACAAATTAATATGAAATAAGTTGTCACAAAGAATGGTATGTCCATTCTAATTGTTTCACTATTCCTATTTAAGATATGGTTGAATATGGACAAACTTGAATTACTCCAAGTGGGAATTAGCTAAATAATGTAGAAGAACACATCGCCAAAGGAAAACTTTTCGAGGATGTGAAATCTTAAGAAATTATATCCCGAGAGCAACACAAAATCTTTTGAGGAATGAAAGGGCTACATGAAGGGAAAGAGATAAAAAATTTAGAGAGTTCAAGTCCTTTAAGATGTCCCCTAGTATACATGATTTCATTCATCTCTTTGAAATAAAACTTGATGAACTCGACACTTATGCTGTAATCACAGATTGGGAAGCTTTAGCTATTTTAGAAGACTCTCTCTGAGAACCCTGGGATAAAAGATTAATTTTCCTTTATCACGAGAATTGGACCAGTCAACCTTTTAGGGTGTACGTAAATCATCTTAGGGGCAAGTGGAGAGTCCTACATTTTAATGGACCTGTCACTTGTATTTTTGAATTTTCTTAATGGCTCCTGCCGCCCGCTTGGTGGGCTCCGCGCTCGTTATCCTGACTTTTCTCTCTGCTGAGGCCCTCCCATTGCATATGAATTATGTTATTTATGTCTCTTTATGTAAATCTCAATTTATATCTTTTAAATATGATGACTTAGCTAAATATAAAAGTCTGTGTTATAATATTTACTAAGAAATATTATTTTTATTTTGATTAAATACTTATATTGTGGATGATGATTGAAAACTTAATGACCAGACATGATGAGTAAATATTGATGAGTATAGATTGATGAAATTGTCTCTTATTACCAGACATGACTTCAAAAAGTATTATTGCTAACTTTAATAAAGGCAAGAAAGTAAATGGTGACAAGTACGACATATGGAGTCCTAAAATATGGTATGTTCTGGAAGAGCAAAACACTCTTGAAGGCATAAATCATGTTCTAAGTCAGCCAAAATAGGGTAATATTGTACAACACAAAAGTGATTTCAAAGCTAGCACAGTTTGGAAAAGATAGATTCTACTGCACGTGGAATAATTGTTAGTTCTGTCATTGATGACCCCATTCATGAATATGAGGAATTTCCTACTGTTCATGCCATGTGGCACACTTGTGAGGAACATAAGGGGTACATCTGTGACCCTCTTTAGACAGTTGATTATCAAGTTTGATACTTACAATAAGCGTCATGATCAAATATCAAATAAGCATGGTTTCTCAACACAAAAGTGTTGGTCATGTTTTATATATTAAGAAAAAGGTTCAAGAAGTGATCCAGTCCCTTCCTAATAGTTGGGAACATTTCAAAGTTAATTTATCCCATAACCATAACATCAAAATCTTTTCTGATGTTGCTTGTCATGTTGTTCTTGAAAACGAATGGCTTGGTGCTTCATCAAATGCCTTTGTGGAAGAATCAAGTGGTGCAAAGTTTTCAGGTTTCAAGCGAAAGAAAAATTGGAAAAACAAAGGAAAGGGTAAGGAGACTGGAGAAAGACCCTCCTAGAAAAATAACAAGCTAAACCCCAAGAAGGGAAAATGTTTTTTCAAGAAAAAAACAAGAGCAAAAGGAAGTGCTAAAACTTCCATGTTCCAGGGTATTTTGCTCATGAACGCACTGAGTCGAGAAAGGTAGCATTTTTAAATGCATCTCAAAGTGTTGCATATGTTTCAAGCACTGCATTACTAATTGAATCATATCCTATGTAAATTGTACACTCAGAAGTAACTGACTATCTGAGTTGTGATCGAGAAAAATATGTGGAGTTTAATTGAGTTTCACCTAGAACAATGTATATATATGTAGGAAATAATGTGATACTGGAAGTCAAAAGAATAGGCACCTGTAAAGTGGACTTCAATGGTGGATAACCTTTGATGTTGCATGGTGTACTATATACTCTAGAGGTTTGACGAAACTTAGTCTCTATGTCTGTTCTTTTTAAATGTTGGTTTCAACATATAATTTATTAGCAAAGATGTTACAATAACTCTAGACAATGTTTTTATTATTTTGGACTTCGTAATGGTTGGTCCTTTTTTATTTTAGATTGTAATACTTCAACTTATAAATATTATGTTGACCGTTGTGTAATGGTATATTATTCTAATAATAATGATGTTGATGTTATTACGAGGCATGCGAGACTAGGTCAAATAAGGCAAGATCGAAAGAGTAGATTGGCAAAGGAAGGATATTTGGGTCCTATATCCAAAATTGACATGCCAATATGTGAAAATTATATTGCTAGAAAGATTACACAAAAACCATTTGGGAAAGCTAAAAGAGCTGATTTCCTACTGTAATTAATTCATTCTTATATCCGTGGTCCAATAAATGTGAGGGCAAGGTCTGGTGTTTTATATTTCATTACATTTATTGAAGATTTCACACTCTTTAGTTATGTCTATTTTATTTCTCATAAATCTAAAGCACTAGAATACTTTAAAATAAATATGAATGAAGTTGAGAATCAAATGGATAATAGTATAAACAATTTAAGAACCGATAGAGGATGTGAATATTTGAAGAATTATGTACTGAAAAGGTCATTATCCAACAGTTAACTATTCCTTATGCACCTCAACAAAATGGTGTAGCTAAAAGAAGGAATAGAACACTATTGGATATGATAAGGTCTATGATTTCACAAGCAAAATTACCTTTCTCTTTTCGGGGAGATGTTGTGTTGACTATAGCCTACATAATGAATAACGTTTCTTCTAAGTCAGTAACTTCTACTCCTTATGAACTATGGAATGGTCATAAACCAAACCTTAATGATCTACGGCCTTAAGGTTGTGCTGCATATATGAAAGATCGTTGTGATGAGTTCAAAAAACTAAATCCAAAAGGGAAAAAATTTATCTTTATAAGATACTTTGAACACTCCAAAGGATATGTGTTCATTGTTTAATTGGATGATGGAAGTACTACTAAAATTGAATCACGAGAAGTCATGCTTGTTGAAAATGATTTTCCAAAAAAGGTGAAATAAAGGAAAGTGAGCCTCTTTATAAAATGTTGAATTCATATGATCGAATAATATCTTTAGATATGCTTGATAATCAAATAGATCATATTGGTCCTTGATCCAAGTGGGAGTTACGAAACTAAAAATCCTTTTGAGGAATATGAACTTCAATTACGTAAGAGTACTAGAAAAAGAGTACCTAAATGATCTTATGATCTTGAAGATTATGTTTTCTTGGTATCCTCCACAGAATTGGATAAAACTAATTTTGTGATTGAAGCTTTAGCAAGCTCTAGAAAAGATAAATGGATAAAAGCAATGAAAGATGAATTAGAGACAATGTAAACCAACAAAGTTTGGAATCTAGTTGTTCTTCCTCCTGGGCGTAAATCTACTAGGAGTAAATGGATTCTCAAAGTCAAACGCAAATCGAATGGATCAATAGATAGATACAAAGTATGATTGGTGGAAAAAGATTTTATTCAAGAAGCTGGAATAGACTACGAGGAAATCTTTTCACCAGTTGTTAAGTTTACCTTCATTAGATTTCTTTTGTCTATTGTTACACATTTGAATCTAGAATTACATCAAATGGATGTGAAGATCGCTTTACTCAATGGAGAAATAAATGAGGAAATCTGCATAAAACAACCTATAGGTTTTGTTGTTAAAGTATAAGGATCTAGAGTTACATCAAATGGACGTGAAGACCACTTTTCTCAATGCAGATCTAAACAAGGAATTCTACATGAAACAACCTAAAGGTTTTGTTGTTAAAGGCCAAGAAAAGAAAGTTTATAAATTAAAAATATCAATTTATGGCCTAAAGCAATCTTCAAGGAAATGGTTCATGAGATTTCACAAAGAGGTAATTTCATATTATTTCCCCATGATTGAAGAAGATCAGTGCATCTATATGAAGAGGTCCAATGAGATGTTTGTAATTTTTTTGTCTTCATGTGGATGACATTTTATTAGATGAAAATAATTTGGAGCATGTGAAAACCATTAAGATATGTCTTTCAAAGTCATTTGACATGAAGGACATGGGTGATGAAGACTACATACTGGGTGTTAAGATCCAAAGAAATCGTTTCAAGAAAATTTTAAGTCTCTCTCATGAAACATATATAAAAAAAATTTGGAACGCTTTTGGATGAATATTTGTAAACTCATGGATACCTCTATAGCAAGAGGTGAAACTTTTAGTCTAGAAATATATCCAAAGATTAAAAAAGAAAAGGAAGACATGTCTCGAGTTCCATATGCTAGTGCTGTCGGGAGCTTGATATACGCTATGATATGTACTGTCCCAGAAACTTATTATGCCATAGGTCTAGTCAGCAGGTACATCCAATCCTGAAGAGATCACTGGAAGCAGTGAAGAGAATTTTTCGATACCTAAAGGGAACTGATAATTATTCACTGTGCAGCAGTGGATCTAATTTATTCCTAAAAGGTTATATAGATGATGATTGGGATGGTGATCGATATGATAGAAAATCAAACTCCGCCTATGATTTCTTACTTAATGGTGGTGCTATTTCATGGAACAGTAAGAAACAAACTTGCATAACCTTTTCAACCATGAATCAAAGTTCTTGGCTTGTGCATTTGCAGTACAGAAAGCTGTTTGACTAAAAAGATTCTTTGAGCATTTGAATATTTTAAGACTTTGAAGGGTCCTATGAATTTATATTGTGATAGTCAAGAGTATATCACATATACAAAGGATCCTAAGTATCAAGAAAGATCTAATATATTGACATCAAGTATAACTTTGTAAGAGACATAGTAGCAAGTGGGCAAATAAATTTGCAATACATTCCTACACGAGAAATGATAGTTGATCCCTTTACAAAGATGATATCTATAGACTTTGTCGAAAAACATGTAAAGAATCTAGGCTTGCGTAGAATATGATAGTATTTCTGTATTGTAAAATAAATTGATTGTTATAACATTCTGATCTATATAATACTCTTGAACACATGGTCATATTTTATGTGCATGTATGGTGTACTTTATTGATAAAGTATGTCAAACAAGTCACGAGATTGACTCTATTACATGAGAAAGTGCCTCTTATATATAGGAACATAAAGAGATGAATTTCACCAACATGATTATGACTTGTTCCTAGAGCCAGATGTGAGTTTCTCTAAGAAGATGAACTTAAGGACTATTGAAGGAAAAACTCGGGGTAAGAAATCTAGAGAGGTTTCAACCAAGATCTACTGAATGTTGAATGAATACAAGAATATGACACACACACCAATATAAGATGTGAAAATCATAACATGTGTTTCATACCACATGTGCTAAGCAACCAATAGGTTAATGAAACAATGGTTCCTTGCTTTTTCATTGTGTGAGACCCAAAAAAGTTAAAATAACTTTTCATTTGATATACCCTTTGACCTTTGGATGTTTCTTGAAGTTTCAACCAGTGTTGCTACTTTAGCATGCCACTAATAGCCATAAGTGATTCTTTAATGCGGTGCATGTCTGAGAAGCAGTTGATCTGAAACAAATAGATTCGAGTAGAAAGGAAAGACAATTTGAAAATTAATAATTTAAGATGTAGACATAGGCTGACTCTTACACTTACAATATATGTTACAAGTGTAATTATGAATATATAGTTAAACATGAACTCGAGTTCACCTCTTTAGAGGATAAGGGATCAAATAGGTAACTACTGAAGTAATGGATGATATTTGGGGCATTACGAGTAATAGTATCCTTATGTTAACAGTTAATTCTTTTTGTATGTGATTGAATTCTTAGGTGGAGCTCTTATGAAAATATTAATAGATATAGCTCCCGATGCTTGCAGGTCGCACTAACTACTTGCCCATATGAATTTCATATGTTTTGGATTTACCCACCATAAGTGAAGGGGTTAGATGTTGGATTATGGGTAGGGTGTCGCTCTATTTAGCTAAACCAACCTAATTAAAGAGATAAGAGGAAGAAGTTATAGTTTTAGGAGAAGTTGTAACTCCTATGATGAAACTTATCCAAAAATAACATATTTTTCTACTCTATATAGAGAAGTAGGAAATACTTCTGAAAGAGTGAAAATATGAGAAGAACATAAAATATATCTCTCTCAGACAACTACAAGATCAAAATTCTAAAACACAAGTTTAGGGTATTTAGTCGGTGAAATTTATTACTTTGTCTCCTAGTGATTCAAAGAAGTCTTTTGGAAGATTCTTTATGTAGCAAGTTCATCGAATCTTCTGCTTCTACAAGGTACACAAATCTACTGTTCTTGCTGCATATTTTCTTTCAATTTTTCAGTTCCCACCTTTCCAACTCCCTCCTTAACTATTACAACCCCAAAATTGAGTTGTAATGGTGTTTACAACCCACCTGTAGACAAGACTAACCTGGCCCAGAGCATAGAGTGATGGGCTAGTACCAAGAATCGAAAAAAAGAGAAGGGAGATGAAAAGAAGAAATAGAATAAGAACACGGAAAGACATAACAAAAATAATTCCACAGAACCTGGTATCATGGTTGTAGAACATCTATATACAGAAAAGTACAAAATTCAGCCCAAAATGGGGAAAAACTATGAGATAGTCATCTTGTACCAAGACTAGGACAACTCTGTACTAGAAGGAGAATTGGTCAGCAGGTATGCCATCTGCCCATCGTATCTCTGAAACAGCCACAACTTATCTCGCACAATTTTTTCTCGCCCTACTAACTCGTGCTAGGACCTGCATAATAAAAGATGCAGAAGTATAGTGTGAGTACCAAAAATATTGGGTACCCAATAGGCATCATAGCAAAATCAGGCAAAAGAAAGCATAAGCTAAGGTAAAGTGCGATCATAAGCTAAGAAGTTACTAGCGTACACCAATAGTCAGAGAGGGGCTAATCACAATAATAGCTAATAAGCATGGTGAAAGGACAACTAACAGTGTATGCATATACTGGATATAAGTCAAAAAAAAATCATGACCAACACTACACATACGTGGAGCTTCAATATAACCACTGCAGTGAAGGGCCAAAGCCAAAGGGAAACACTAAAATGTAATGTCTGAATCTAAAAGAAATCAAGGAAAGGAAAAGTAATCGATATCATAAAAGAGTAGAAAACAAATCCTATCTAATAGTCAGCACACCAGCATATAGGTAACCCATCAAAGCTCCCCCAGTAAGCCCCGAGGAGTGCAACCAAGCACAAAGTATGCAATGCAAAAGGGTGCTGAAAAGTAAATAGTACTCGTACGCACCCTCCCCGATACATGACTCTGCTAGGAGTAGACCCAAAGAATACTAACCGTATACTTATTCCTCCTACTCCTATATACCCCTCCCCCAGCCACGTAACATACCTTAGGCATAGCATTCCAAGTTGGAGGGCCTGTGGAGAGATTTCATCCCATGTACAAATCCTCGTAAAAAAGGCTAACTAGTGGCATAGTCATCAAGACAAAAATGTCAAAGCTCAGGCTTAACTTGTATATCATATCTTAGTGAAAAACGCATGTGCATCTATGTGGCTAATCTGAATCGCAGTAAAATCAATTCATCCCCGAGTAGATAGTATCTAGAAAACACAGTGATAGTGAGAAAATAGGCTCAAATAATGCTCATAAGCACATTCGTGGAAAGTATAAATATAATGTATAAGAAATCAGTTTCTAGTTATTATTCTGTCACAATTTACCTCTTAGATATACAATTGCATGCTCGCAACATAGAGTCAACCAATAGGTTAAAATGGTCTAAAGTCATCAACTAGAATCCATAGAATGACTTCAAGCCTTAGTCACAAGTACACCTTCTCCTAGCCCAACTATGATCCGAGCCATGAGTAATAGAACCAAAGATGCTACAAATGCCCAGAACACATGTTAGGGGCTAAGTACACACCCATACAGGGGAAAATATAAAGCTATAACAGCTTAGGCTGATACAACTCACTCCCAAGCTCGCACCAAGCTAGGGTACAACACTATTACATAGGATTATTAATTATCTAGTAAAACAATATTTGGGTATCTACATCCTTGTAACCACATGCATGCTAATCACATACAACACCCAAGTTTGCCTAAATTGGCTCTAAACCCACCAACAAAGAATTGGGGGATAGATACTAAGCTCTAACCACTAGTCTTTCCCTTTCAAACCAGTCTACATTCCAGAGTTGGCGTATAAATAGCACGTACCAAAAGTTATACTCCTCCCCCAACCATACTATGTTCCAGAGTCAGCGTCAAACATACAGGTAGGGTAACATAGACCTATGGAAAATAACTAAGTCACAAGCCAGGTAAGTAAGCGATAGTCTAGAAGAATAAATGTAATGGGACTCTAACTAGCAATCCCATCCCCAAGATGAAACTTCACCATACATATACCATACTAATAGCTATTCTGAAGAAAGTAGACTGTAGAATACCTAACATCGAAGAAAACCTCAAGAATCAAGGTTGAAGAAGATGAGAGTCAAGAACGATTTTGGCACAGCACGAATCTAGAAAAAATGTAATACATGAGTCGAGAGGATCAAAACAAGATCCATATTGTAGTTGGAATAATAGGGTCGAAAGCAAACTAAAAATGGGTCTGTAAACCCTCATAGCTCAAAAAAATATAATATTTATACTAACACATAGAGCACAACTCATACATCGTATGGTTCAAAATAAAGATCAAGCTAACAGTAGAAAATGAAAAAATAAGCTATAAATCTTATATAGTATAGAAAACATTATAACTAAAGAAGAATTGAAGAATTACTCAAGTAGAATTGATCGTAGAACCACCAAAATATGATTTCACAGAGCAAAATTGTGATAAAAATCCCTAAATAAACTGGCATAAGCTTTGAAATTGTAAGAAACCAAGAGAAATGGGAAATTTTCATCAAAATGAAGAAGAAGGAAAATATATATTACTATTAGGCGGTGTACCGTGATCGAGGCCACCCCCTCCCGATCATGATGTGTTAGGTTGTTGGGCCACTGTTATTGCACATAAGGTCCCATGAACACGAAGAAAGGCTGGTTCGATAGATTTTGATTATCTAAAACAAAGTACAAAATGGAAAGGGAGTTTGATATTACAATATATATATATGTAATTTTTACGTAATCGATATTACGGACTAAACTGAATTAATAAAAAGGTGATTCGAGGTTGTGTAAGATGAGTAAGGCCTGAAAAAGCTATAAATATAAAGGAATTAATCCATAAAACTTCCATAGAGACGAGCTATCGGTCCCAACAAGTTTCAAATGACATGTGGCAGCTACTAAGATGCTTTAAAAATAGAGGAATCACAGAATTCATGGGTATTCCCCAATAGATTCTACAGATTCAAAATTGGATTCCTCTACACATAAATATATGGATAGGGATGCCAAACATAAATATCCCCAAGGGCCATTACAATATCTACTACTAAAGAAACTTTCGTCCACGAAAGTTGGGAAGAAAGTAGTTCCTGAAATCTAAGACAAATAGGAATACAAGACTTACAAGACCCTCTCCACCCCCTAGTACTCTCATTGAATGGACCACGCGCCAACAAATTCTTATAACATAAATATCCCTGGACCTGAGTTGACTCACACCTTTTATCAATATGACCTAAGGCTACTTGACACAAAAACTGGCCGGTCTTCCAATCAAACTGACTCATAATAAAATATATGGGAGGGGTCTAGTACATAACAACGAGGCATTGAGACTTGGAAAACAGGGTGAATGGCTTCTAACTCTGGAGGTGCAACATCGCTGATCTGCTCTGCAACCTCATATGGCTCGATGAATCTATAAAACACCAATTCAGCAGCACTAACTCAAAAGGCCAAAGTCTACGATCTACACAGACCAAATGTCTACTCTTTTCTATTTCTAATCTACCCGTAATAAATCTAACTCTCTTTGTAACATCCCAAATCAAATTTGAAGTATAAGGTCAAGTCCCCTTATAGCAATACCAACCAATCAGCGATTTACAATGCCCACTGTACCAAACCTCGAATGGGGCCATTTGAAATTGGAATAGCAACTGCCATCGTATGAAACTTTACCAAGGGTGAATATCAACCCCAACTACCTCCAAATCAAA
>JBDJHY010165897.1:0-12466 GCA_039654485.1 Withania somnifera | reverse complement strand
ACTAATATTATAATTATAACTCATATGTTTACTACAAAGTTAAAACAAAATAAATGATCCAATGATCTACCCAACAATTTCAATAACTTAAGAATGCCAACCAAAAGTACAAATACCATATTAAGTTTTACGATTTTGAAAATCTATGAACAAAACACACCAACCAATCCATCCAAAAACTACAAATCATCAGAAAAGCTACATCCAATATTCCTATTACAACTCAAATATTCTAACAAAACTTTTAATACTTCAACACATAAAAAAGTGATCCAATGCTTTGCACAATAATTTCAGTAACTAAAGAATACTAACTAAAAGATAATCAACAGAAAATTAAAATGAAAATCACAATTAAAATTAAAATGATTGTCTAACAATCACACACTAAATATTTACATTAGAGTATAATCAGTGTCAAGAAATATATTGTTGTACAACACTAGCAATATAACCGGTGTCAAGGTTAATAGACAATCAACTGCAAATACTCTTAATACCTTTCATGTTTCTACCATTTGCAATGAAAAATTCTTCCTTAATGGAAAATTCTTCCTTAGAATCATTAATAATCACTCTCTCTTCATTGCCTGAATAATAACACCTTATAATGCCCTATATATATATTTTTTAATATATAAAGGGAGTAAATGTCACTACTTATAGGAACAAATAAACTAAATTAGAAAAGGAAACTAAAGAAACATCAGAGATAAGTGGCAAGATTCATTTATCTTTTATTATAAAATAAAAAAAAAAGAAAAAAGAAAATGTTTAGTGAGATGCAGTTAGTAGTGCAAGGTATTTGTAAAATAGAGAGAGATGCAGCGGGAAAAAAATATTTTTTTTGGAGAGGTATTTGAACTCAAGCTGATTTTCATTGATCATTTTTTCTTTTTTCTTCGAGAAATGAGCCAACTCAAACTGATCAATTGTTGATAAATTTTTTTCTTTTTTTTGCTGTCCATTGTTAACAAAATATTGTTATTTCATAAAACCCTGAAAATACCAAAACAGTCGCTAAAACTCACAGGTCATTCTAAGAGGTTAAGTTGAAAAATAAAGCCATTATTGGACTCCCAAAAGCATTTCCTTCAAACCTCATAGCCAGATAGAAAGATCAATCACATACTATGCTAGAGAGAAGATGCAATAATGGCATTATAACAATATTGCATGAAAAAGTAGGACAACATTCTCGAAAGAATTGAGAATGAAAATTTGGAAATCGTTTAAGTAATTGCATTCTCACAGTGTGATAAGCTTTAACCAATTATTTTAAATGAAGTCAGGAATCCATCACGTAAAATCATTATCTGAAGCCCACCTGAAATCCTGTATAGTTAATTTTCTGGTGAGATTTATTATACACAAATTTGTCTAAGTAAAATTGGGAAGCTAGAAAAGTAACACGTGACACAGAACTCTTACACTATATCCAAGTTCTACAGTTTTTGCGAATGTCAATGGTATTGATCCACTAACACTAGCGCTGTTGAGATAACTAAGCAGCAAAATAGTATTTTTCTTTTCAAGAAAAGTAAATAAAGCTACAGAAATGACAGAACAATTTAAAATAAAGAAATATAAATATATTACATATATTCCGTTACAAGAAAAACCATTTCATACTCTGCAAAAATTCTATGAACATATCAAATTAGGGTCAATTCGGAATAAAATAACTTATGAACCACAAAATTAAGTTTGTTTCCTATATTTGATGAAAACTCTCATGTACTATTTGTTATGTTTTATTGTTTGACATTTGTGATGTCTTAAATGTGTGCTGTATATTTCAAGTTATATTATTTCTCTATCCTTTCTATTTCTATTTATTTGAAGTCGAAATTAGAGTTTAAAGCTTCCTAGATGTAGAATGAAATGAGAAACAAAAAAGGGGGGGGGGCAAGTAAGATCCATTCTACCGTATGTAAAATGAGAGTCATATGTCTTAGCCGTGTTGTATTATGCATTCTTTTTGCAATTCATGAGACAAATACTAACAACCTAACATAATTTATTGTACTCTTCAGGTAAGGAATGATTACTTTATACAAAAAATAGAGAATGATTTATCGACTATACTCCTCCACTAGCTAGAAAATAGAGCAAGTAGAACATAAAGCAAGCAGAAAATAGATTGCATTAGATTATTGACAACCTCCTGCTCTACTAATATGATTAAATGTCTTGCATTTGATGTATAAATTAAAACAACACAACATCATCCAGATTCAATATGATGTTCACTAATAGATAACACATTTCTCAGGCAAACTGTAAAAATCTAGCGATTAAGTTTTGATGTGGTAGTATTTTTAAGATTTAAAACAATGCATCATAACTTACATTTGTGCCAGTTTTTCTAAATTTCCAACCTCCAGAGGCAGAGGTCCATAGAAGTTGTTTATACCAAAACTTCTGCAGTACAGGGAAATGATGTACAAATGAATAAGAAAAGATGAATATTGATGCTCGTCATATATCCATAGATATATATCATGAAACCAAGGGCCCAAAGAATATGATAATTATAAGAATATACAACGATTGTAACTCAATCAGCAACCCAAGTTTCTTTGGAATCTCCGTTGACAAAGCATGGATGCCAAAGGTTCTGAAGTCACCAATCATTTAAATTATTCCAAACATGTCAACATAAAAATATCATGAGTACAAACAACTACAGTCTTACAGACATTTCCTCTTAGTCAGATTGCCAATGAATGGGGATAGTGGAAGCTTGATGATAGCAGTATGGACATGACAATGAGGAAGTGAGGGGGGGTTGTGTCATCGACGAAGCGACACTCCGCTGGTGGACTCTTCATGTTAGGGTTTCACCGATGAGGTGGTTGGACGATGACGACAATGAGTAGGGTGGAGAAAAAAAAAGCGAGGTAGGTTGTCATTTGGATTGTGGTAGTCTGGAGTTATAGGTGGTGGTGGAGATATAGAGAAAGGAAGTTGGAGGTAATGAAGATGATGGGTGAAGGAGAGAGAGAAATTAGACATATTAATAATATACTACATATATACACTCTATATTAACAATATACTACATATACGTTGTTATATATTATATATTGAAGACATATTAACAATATATATTAACGGTATATAGTATATATTAAATATATTAGTATATAGTATATATTAAATATATTTACATATATATACTATATATTAAAGATATATTAGACATACTAACAATATACTACATATATACACTAATATATTAACAATATACTACATATACATAGTTATATATTGACAATATACTACATATAAATAGTTATATATTATCAATATAATACGTATATACACTATATATTAGAGATATACTACATATATACACTATATATTAACAATATATTGCATATATACACTATATATATATATATACACTATATATTATAGTTATTAAAGATTTATTTTGAATAATATATTAAACATATTAAGAATATATACAACGTCGGAATAAAAAAGACTCAATGAACCACTTTATTGATAATATTGAAAAGATAATTACATTTAACACATTTCTTAAATCATTCCATTTAATTCATCAACGTCTACACTAGGATCTACTGGCTTGGAGTCGTCAAAATCAAATACCCATATCTTAGACTTAGACTTGCTTCTGCCAAAGTTTGCGTCGACAGTAGTTCTTCAATTTCTTCTTCTTCTTCTTCTTCCTGATCTGGAACCAAACCTTTGTTTCGTCTTTCCAACCGAATTCAATCTCCGAGGCATACTAAGACATTCATTGCATTGCTTTCTAATGACTGTTGATGATCTCCAATTTGTCGTCGTCCTTAGCTGAATGCGCTTTTCGATGCAACTGTTGACATCGGAATATTCATGACGTCCCTTGCAAGTGTTAATAAAACTGAAAAACTTGTTTGCTTCTCCTTACCACCATTCCAGCGGGTTGAAATGCACGCTAATTTCATCAGGGCCCTACAACAAATAAGATTTAGTTCATTACCGACTCCTCTCCATGAGGTAGCCGATATTCTGCTAAAAACTCTTGTGTTGCAACTTAAAATGTGCACAATTTTATTTTAAATTCTATGACATGCACACCTAATATGAAAAATATCTGTTAGTTGTGGAGAAAGTGACATTTTTAACATTTCAATGGCGGAAGTGTTATTAGATGTATTATCGAAAGCTATACTTAAAATTTTACTATTTAGATTATAATAATTAGCAACTTTAGTGACTGTTTCTGTAATAAATTCAGCATCATGCCTATGATTTTCATAATATAGAAAAGCTAAACTTCGTTTTTGAATTGTAAAATCACTATCTATCCAGTGACATGTAATGGTTAAATAATCATTTCTATTAACAGTACGACTAAGATCGGATGTTAAGAAACTCTACAAGGAAGATTAATAAATAAAATACATAAATAAAATGTGTATTGTCCATGTAACTTAAAACCATCTGACCTACATGTAGTCCTAGGAATGTCGACAAACATTGAATAATAAATTCTCTGTATATATAAAAAAAATGCCTCAGAAAAAGCAAAAGTGAAAGACAAACAACCTACAGTTATCATTTTGGCTATTTCTATACTATCCTTTGCTTTACTATAATTTTGCATTAGTTTACCAGTTTGTGGATTTATTCTACCCTGTGTTGGGCCGGCTCCACTAACACCGGTTGCTTTGTCCCATTCTACGTTATACTTACTTTTACAATGTCTAGTCAATGTACTCGTCCCCCCTGCATTACCCCCCTTTTATGCATAAATGTATTTTTTACAAATAATGCATTTAACAATTTCAGTATCCTGTATATCTTCAAAAAACTTCCATACAACACTACTTTTTCTAGTATTTTTAGGAGGTTTAGGAGAAAAATTAACAGATTGAGGGGACGGGGTGTTTAGGTCATCATTATCATCATTATCATCATCATCATCATCATCGTCTTCCTCGTCATCGTCATCATTGTCATCTTCATCATCGTCATCGTCATCATCATCAACATCATTATCATTATCATTAAATTCATCAAGATTAATATTAATATTCCCTTCTAATTCATTATCTTCTTCTATTCCGTAATTTTCTTGAAACTCCGCATAATTAAAATTAGCGGCACCCACGCCCACACCCCTACCATATTCATATTCTTATTCGTGTTCACTAGCAATATTAGGTGGAGCGACAAGCATACGATTATAATTCCTACTACTACCGAAACCTCTAGCGAAAGCGAAACCAGTGTTTTTATTACTAGGACTATTTTTTGGGACACAAATTTTTAACACTTTTACCCATTTCCCTTAATATATATCCATATTAAAAATTATAATGGTCAAATTTAAAGCACACAAATAATATAATTGTGAATAATAAATAAATATAAAAATTTAAAAAATAAAAGTAAGAGATAAAACGATTATACCAGATTGCTGATATCAATTGAACATTTGAAAGTTGAAAACTTTCACTTGATTACTTGATGTTGCTAATAATTGCTAAATAATAAATTAAGAATTCACACACTTTTTTAGAACAAATATAGAGATAAATTGATAGATATTGAAACAATTGTTGTAAAAAATGAAAATTTTGAAGTAGTATTTATAGAAAAAAAATTGGAATAATTTTTTATTTAAGAAATAGCCTTTTTAGACGTTTTGGGCAGTTGGCCAACGGCTAGTTTTGCAAACTTTTTAAAAGAAATTTTTAGATCCGGGCCGATCCGATTTGGTGAATTTGGGTCGATTTTACCGGGTGGGCCGACCCTTTGGGCAGCTTTAGCACGATTCTTGGACTTCTAAATGATTGACAATAAGAATGTTATGCCACAAGTCCAAGAACTACAAGTCATCGTTCATGACCTCCTCGCAGAAAGTATGGTCATAAATGAAGCATTTCAAGTAGCTGCATTTTTTGAGAAGCTGCCTCCTCTATGGAAGGAATTCAAAAAACTATTTAAAATACAAGCATAAAGAGATGACAAATTGAAGAGGACAACAAGGTTGCGGAAAAGAAGTGAAAAGGAAAGTCAACAATATCAGGAGCACATATTGGTGAAGAAGCTCCCACAAAATCAAGAAAGCGGACGAAAGTTTCTGGATAAAAGAACTTTCCAAGCAAGAAGAAGTTCAAAGAAAATTTCTACAGTTTTGGCAAATATGTTCATACAGCTCATGATTGTCGGGCTCCAAAGAGAGACAAGAAAAGGATCAATTGAACATGGCAGAACCAAATGAAGAAGTTGAAAACCTACTTGCCATACTTTCAGAATGCAATCTGGTTGGCAATCCACGAGATTGGTGGATAGATTCTGTGGTCTCTTGTCATGTCAAAAAGGATCTCTTTTCATCTTATGCTCCTGCCGCTACTGCAAAGGTTGAAGGAATAGGCAAAGTATACTTGAAATTGACATCCGGCAAGGTGGTCATTTTAAATAATGTCCTTCATGTTCCTGAAGTGCAGAAGAATTTAATCCCTATACCGCTTTTAACCAAGAATGATTTTAAGTGCATTTTTGTATCAGATAGAGTTACCATTAGTAAGAATGAAGTGCTTGTAGGAAAATGTTACCTAATTGGAAGCCTTTTCAAATTCAATGTAATTTTCATTGATATGAATAAAATTTCTACTCCTTCTTACTTGCTTGAGTCAAATAATTTATGGCATATCCTTTTGGAACATCTCAATTATAAAACCTTACTTAAATTGATAACCTTAAAAGTATTGCCTAGATTTAAGTGTAATAAATCACAATATCAGATTTGTGTTAAAACTAAGTTTGCTAAGCATCCTACAAGTCTGTTGAAAGGAATTAAAATCCTTTAGACTTAGTTCACACAAATATGTGTGACATGAAATCTACACCATCTCGTGGTGGAAAAAAGTACTTCATAACTTTTATTAACGATTATACTTGATATTACTATGTTTATTTATTAGACAGTAAGGATAAAACGATTATTGTTGTTAAGAAATATAAAAATAAAATTGAAAATCAGTTGAACAAAAAAGATAATGGCAATAAGAAGTGATAGGGGTAGAGAGTATGAATCTCCTTTTGCAGAAATATGTTTGAAAAATAAAATCATCCATCAAACTACTTTCCCTTACTCACCTCAATCAAATAGAATTGTGGAAAGTAAAAATCGAACCTTGAAGGAAATGATGAATGCCTTGTTAATAAGTTTTGATTTATCGCAAAGCTTGTGGAAGGAAGCTATTCTTACGACTAACAGAATACTCAATTGAGTACCCCACAATAAAATACGATCTCTTCTATATAAAAATAGAAAGAAAAGAAGCTCAACTTGAAATATTTCAAAGTTTGGGGGTATCTAACCATGGTCCAAGTCCCTTTATGTAAAAGGGTGAAAATAGGACCAAAGACTATGGATTGTGATTTTATTGGATATGCAACAAATAGTAAAGTAGGTGGATTTTGGTTCACAAATCCAAACACCTCGACGTTCATGTTAATTCGGTAATTGAATTAGACAGTGCTGAATTCTTTGAACATAGTTATCCGTATAATACTGAATGTGAGTCATCTAATAAAGAAACCAAATGACGTGGGGAAGAACCAAAAGAAAATACATTTAATGAAGAGAATCCAAGACGTAGTAAATGCCAAAGGATTGTTACTTTCTTTAAATCAGAGTTTGTGACATTTTTTCTTGAAGATGAGCCTTAAACATTTAAAGAATCCACGTCTTCTACAGATGCATCTTTTTTGGAAAGAAACAGTCAATAGTGAGATAGAATTAATGTTGAACAACCAAACGTGGAAGTTGGTTGATCTTCCTCCTGGAAATAAACCTTTAGGTTCAAAATAGATCTTTAAAAGAAAAATGAAAGCTGATGGAACTATTAACAAATATAAGGTAAGACTTGTTGTCAAAGATTATAGACAATAGGAAGGTCTTGACCATTTTGACACATATTTGTTGGTAACTAGAATAACTTTAATTCGGATGTTAGTAGCACTAGCAGCAGTATATGGTCTTGAAATTCATTAAATATATGTGAAGACGACTTTATTAAATGAAGAATTAAAGGAAGAGATTTATATGGAACAACCTTAGGTTTTGTGGTTCCAGAAAAAGAAAGAAAAATGTGCAAACTTGTTAAGTCACTCTATGGACTGAAACAGGTACCCAAACAATGGCACTCAAAGTTTGACCAAACAATATTCACAAATGAATTCAAAATCAATGAATGTGATAAATGTGTCTACATTATAAACACACAAAGTCATCAAGTCATTGTTTGTTTGTATGTGGATGATATATTGATCACCAGTAGATACATTTATGATATAAATGCTACAAAGCTATACTGGCTAGCAAGTTTGATATGAAAGACTTGGGAGTTGCTAATGTAATCTTAGGGATACGAATTCATAGAATTCCTCAAGGTTTAGCAATGCCACAGTCTTTTTACATTGAAAAGATACTTGACAAGTTCGAGTATATGAATTTCAATATTTCCCAGACACCAATAGATATGAGCTTTGTACTTTGAAAGAATGAAGGTGAAAGTGTCTCACAATTGGAATATGCAAGAGTTTTATGAAGTTTAATGTATATCATGAATTGTATATGACCAAATATAGCATATACTATTAGTAAACTGAGTTGGTACATAAGTAATCTCAATCAAACTCATTGGATGGCAATGAAAAGAGTTTTGGGTATCTAAAACATATTCAAAACTATGTTTTGCATTATGAAAGATAAGGATATAGTGATTGAATCACCGGGTCATCTGAAGTTAAATGCACAAGTGGGTATGTATTTATTCTCGGTGGAGGAGTTGTATCTCGGAAATCATCAAAACAAACATTTATGGCTCGCTCTACAATAGAGTCTGAGTTCATAATTTTTGATAAGGCTGGTGAAGAATCAGAGTGACTCCGGAATTTCATGGAAGATATTCTGTTCTGGCCCAAACCGTTGGCAATAGTGTATAAACACTGTGATAACTAAGCGGTAATAGGTAGAGTTGGGAGCACTTTGTATAATGGTAAGCTCGTCATATAAGACGAAGGCATAATACCCTTAAATAATTACTCTCTAGTGGAATTATCACAATTAACTATGTAAAGTCAAAGGATAATGTGTTGGATCCACTTACAAAAGATATAATAAGAGAGGGAGTTGATAGATCATCAAAGGAAATGGGTTTAAAGCCTAGGACAAGTCATCAGGGCGGTAACTCTACCTAGCAGACTGGAGATCCTAAGACTAGATTCAAGGAGATTAAATAAAGTCATGAATGATGCTCCAGCATTGTCAAACAATTCAACCTATTCTCATGATGAAAACAATGTTCAGTAACAAAGGATAAATCTTTAAGGGTTTAAGCTTTTTAATGGTTTCTAAGTTAGGAAAATATGATCAAATAATTTATCCATTGGATTAAAAGTTTAGGAATCACCTGTGTGAGTGTGAAGTGGAAGTCGCTTCAAAGAGAATGCAAGTAAAAGCCGATTCTCTACATGCTCATAAAACCAAAAAGTGTTCATGACTGAAACAAACAAAATCATGAGAACCATAGACAGTTAAAGGATAGTTGTGTAACTTATATTGTCTAGGTGTACATCAAAGTTCGACAGTTAAAATGTATCGCATCTACCGATTGATCGAGTGCATCCGATATAAGTTCACTAAAGTTCAAAAGCAAACCTACTTATCCCGATACAATTAGTCTTTTCTTGTAAATCTCACACATGTCCAGATATTCTTTTGTTTTATAGCCATTCCCCATTCATGTAGGAGATCGCTGAGATTTTTATCTTGAACTAATTTACAAGAATGGAAAATAGATGAAGATGAGAAGTGAAGTAAAATATAGAGGGAAAGAAGTAGAAGCATTTCTCTCACATTGCTAGAAGAAGTGAATAATCCTATGCTTATATTGACTTTCACTTCTTCTAGCTAATAGCTAAGAAGAAGTAGTGTCTCGTGTCGTCTTCGTTGTCGCTCTACTCAACTTTGGCTTCGGCTTTGAATTCGAATTCGGATATAGATTTTTCAAATGATCGATCAAGGAGAAATCTTTTTAGACAAAATTCATTAAATTTATTAACAATGATTTAATCCAAAAAATAAACACAATATGTTTTTCTTCAATATGCGGACCGCACATTTGATTATACAGACCGCATACCAGGTCGCATAATGAATCGGCTTGATTGTACGAGGTTTTGTTTCAAAATGCGGACTCGATATGTGGACTACATATGTGACTGTGGGGACCACACATCTGCTTATGCGAACCGCATAACGTAGATAAAAATCTTCCATGCCATTGGTTCGATATGCGGACCGCACATGTGACCGCACAACTCTGAACCAGTGCAACTTTTCGCCTGGAAAAGTTGTAACTTTCCTGATCCGTTGTGTCTCTTCCGAAAAGGCATTTTATGGCTATATATATCTGATTCTTCCTCAGATATAAACCAACAGAACAAGGAATGCAATCATATTTTTCTACGTTTCTTACTTAAATTATCTTGTGTCATTTACTCTGTCAAGTAAGTTCGTTGTTCAACTAAATTTGAGGTACCGCTATTCAGTCAAAGTTGATCATTTTATCCTGGGAGGATCTATTCCTTAACTTCGGGTATTTGAAGGGAATAATTTCCTAAAGGACACACTGTGAATTCAGTAGACTTAATCATACTTCTTGTTTTACAATTTTTCCTGAAATTGTTATAATTTTTTCATGTTTAACATTCTTGTGTAAGTTTGTTGATGTTTGCATGTTGTTAATACTTTGTTAGTTTATATTTAAACAAACACACATATATATATATTGCCCAACAAAACATACATTATTGAATGTTTTATGTTATAAGCTAGAAATAGAAACTTAATTTTTGGCCCCCGTAGGCCATATATATGGTCAAAATTTTCTCCCTATAAAAAAATTTCACCTATTATCTACAAGGTTATTATAGAAGTATCATTAAGATGGGCTATTGATCGGCATGATATTAATTCAATATGCTAATATCGTGATAAGAATATTACTACTAGAAATAATCTATTCTTTCTATTGATTACCTTAAAATTCTAGGTCAATTTAAATCTATTCATTCGTCTCCAAATTTTAAAGAGGTGATGGAATTTATATATTGAATCTCTTTGGGCCCGTTTAATAAAATTAGAAAACGACACAGGAAAAAGTAATAGGATATCTCATATATATATATATATGAGTGCACAGGTGATAAACTTAAAATAATGTGTATTTCATCACACCTTGTGACAAGCTGGAATTGTCCATCCAAGAGATATAGAAAATTCCCACTGTGAAGGCTATTAACTTCACATGATTCATTTGTTCACTCATGAGAGAAATTATTGTAGTTCCATAGCAATTATATGTGGGCAGCAATTGCTTTGGAAATTTGCTTGCTTTAGCCTTAAATGCTCACACGTGAAGTGCTGCATTTTACAACTATTTGAATTTGTAGAAAGTAGAGTAATTAACCGCCCGAGACAATTTTCTCCATCACTTTGTTTGGCATCCACATTTTTATATGAGAACCAACTGATAATGACACATGTCACTATCATATAAAAATATAGCTTAACAATCATTTTCTCTTCTCTGAATCCCCAATTTTCATAAGAAATATTAAAATATCTTAATTCATTTAAAAATTATTATACAAGTCTTGTTGTCCATTCTTTCCTTATGGACTATCATATAATGCAAATAAATATCTTGTGACAAAACACGATGCGGCAAACATCCTTGTATTTGGTGCTATCTTAGTTTGATCTGCATAAATATATATATATAAAAATAAAATTCTATTTTTTTTAAGTTTAGCTGGTGTATGATATAAGAGCAAGACTGATTTGGATTTCAACAATGTTTATTTTATTATTATTACTTTTACAGAAGAAAAATCAAATATTTTTCTGAGCAGTATTGACAACTGAAGAAATCGTAGGATAGTCCTTTGAACATGTACATATAAGAATTTAATAATTTTTGTATAATCCAGTTTAAATTATAGATGAGAAGGCTATCAGAAAGTGGGTGAAAATCATTGGCGCAAACCAAGTTTTTAGATTTCCAAGGGCCTGGGGTGCACACTATGATATGGTAGAGCATTTTATGGACTTGCACATATATATTATATTAAAAATAATTATAAGTCAGATTAATGGCATTAAAAGGTTGACTTATATTAAAAGTGACTTTTGGATTTAAAGTTACAAGTCTAAAAGACACCGCAGATGCTATGAGTTCTTATGTATAAATCTTTCGTTGTAATTTTTAATTTATTGATGGGCTAAATTAAAAATGCAACTTATGTAATTATAAATATACATAAGTGATAAGTTAATAAAAACCTTACCAAGTTATGAACCTTGCGAAACGCTCCGTCTTCGGTGTGAGTGGTCAGCGATTAGTGCCTGCAAAACAAAGCCCAGGGTGGT
>JBDJHY010165887.1:0-12467 GCA_039654485.1 Withania somnifera | reverse complement strand
GATATATTGATCATCAGTAAAGACATTTCTGACATAAATGCTATAAAGCATATAATGGCTAGCAAGTTTGATATGAAAGACTTGGGAGATGTTGATGTAATCTTAGGGATAAGAATTCATAGAACTTCTCAAAGTTTACCAATGTCACAGTCTCATTACATTGAAAAGGTACTATACAAGTTCAAGTATTTGAATTTCAATATTACCAGGACACCAATAGATATAAGCTTTGCACTTCGAAAGAATGAAGGTGAAAGTGTTTCACAATAGAAATATGCAAATCATTAATTGTACGCGACTAGATACAATATGTGTTATTAGTAAACTGACTTGGTACACAAGTAATCCCAATCAAACTCACTGGATGACAATAAAGAGAGTTTTGGGTTATCTAAAATATACTCGAAACTATGATTTACATTATGAAAGATATCCCGTGGTACTAGAAGAATATAGTGATGTAAAATGGATCACAGGGTCATCTAAAGTTAAATCCACAAGTGGATATGTATTTACTCTCGATGGAGGAGTTGTGCTTTGGAAATCATCCAAACAAACATAGACAGCTCATTCTACAATGGAATCTGAGTTCATAACTTTGGATAAGACTGGTGAAGAAGTTGAGTGGCTTTGGAATTTTTTGAAAGATATTCCGTTCTGGCCCAAATAATTGGCATCGTTGTGTATACACTGTGATAACCAAGAGGCAATACTAGGGGAAACTTTGTATAACTATAAGTCTCGTCATATAAGACGAAGGCATAATACCGTTAGACAATTACTCTCTAGTGAAATTATCACAATTGACTATGTAAATTCAAAGGATAATATGTTGGATCCCACTTACAAAAGGCCTAACTAGAGAAGGAGTTGAAAGATCATCAATGGAAATGGGTTTATGGTTTAGGACAAGTCATCATGGCAGTAACTCTACCTTGAAGACTGGAGATCTCAAGAGTTAGGTTCAAGGAGATCAAACAAAGTCATGAATGACGCTCCAATATTTTCAAATAACTCAACCTATTCTCATGATGAAGACAATGTTCAGTAACAAAAGATAAAGCTTTTTAATGATTTCTAAGTTTGACAGATATGACCAATAATTTATCCATTGGATTAAACGTTTAGGAATCACCTATGTGAGTGTGAAGTGAAAGTCACTTCAAGGAAAATGTCAGTAAAGGTCGATTCCCTATGTATTCATAAAACCAGAAAGTGTTCATGGATGAAACGAACAAAGTAATGAGAACTATAAAAGATTAAAGGTTAGTTACGTGACTTATGTGTCTAGGTGTACATCAAAGTTCGACGGTTCAAAAATATCTCATCTACCGATTGATCCAGTGCATCCGATATAAGTTCACTACGAAAGTTCAAAGAGAAACCTACGTATCACGATGCAATTAGTCTTTTCTTGTAAATCACACACATGTCCGGATATTCTTTTGTCTTATAGCCATTCCTCATTAATGTGGGGGATTGTTGGGATTTTAATCTTGAATTAATAGATGAAAGACGGAAAGTGAATGAAAAATGAAAAATAAAGTGAATCACACACATATCTGATTCTTAGATATTTTAAAAAAAAATTTAATCATATTCTTCTACATTTCTTACTTAAATTATCTTATGTGATTTTCTGTTGAGTGAGTTCGTCGTTCGACTGAATTTGAGGTACCGCTATTTAGTCGAAGTTGATCATTTTATCCTGAGAGGGGTCTATTCCTTAACCTTGAATACTTGAGGGGAATAATTTCCTTAAGGACATACTGTGAATTCAGGACTTGATCATACTTCTTGTTTTACAATTTTTCTTGAAATTGTTATTGTATGTTTCCATGTTGTTTAAGTTTGTTGATGTTTGCATGTTGTTAATACTTTGTTAGTTTATGTTTGAACAAAATTATTGTTCTTGCTAATTTATTGTTCTTGCTAATTTGTATTCTTATTGGTTCTTGTTTTGTAAATACATATATGCATTTATATATATATATATATTGCCTACCAGGAAGCTCTCCAAAAAAAATAAAAAAATCTCAACCTTCATGCGCTTGGACGGTTGTTTCGTTAGGAAAGAATCAATAAAGGGTTAATGTGAAGCACAAGTATCTATTACGTGTGTGTATAATTATATTCTTCAGAAATTTTACTGTACCCTAAATTATATAAGGCAAAATCTCAGAGATATTTAATATTTAGACAATAAATGAGGGGTGATACCTATAATTATAAAACGTAGTAACTGTTTAGTAGCTATTTTAGGCTTAAAATGTACATAAGCTTTAAATATACAAATATTTAAGCTGGAAATGTATATGATTGCATATATTCAAATATTTTAGGTTAAAAATGTGTATGAGTCCCAAATGTACAAATACTTTAGGCTGAAAAACTATATGAGGTTCGAATATACAAATACTTTAGGTTGAAAACGTACGTGATCCCCGAAATATACAAATACAAAAAAAATATATGGTTAGCTATTTAATCTAAATTTTAGCAACATAGGATAATTCATATTCTAAACATCAGCTATGCCATATAATTATATCTGAATATTTTCTACGTTCCCTAATTTTTCCATTATATAATGATCGACTGTACGAGGAAAAAAGCTCCAAAGCGCACAATCTTAGTATCTTTAATTTATACAAGAACACAATACTATTCAGTTAATGGTGCTTGGCCTTGTAATAAGATCCATACATTTTATTCTTTTAGGAATAGTTGGAAGTTCATACGATATTAATCAGCTACGGTTATTGTATATATGTCAACTGTTAGTTTCGTAGTAGTTGTTTTAGTCGAGGGAGGAAATTCAAACGTTGTTTTCCTTATCCACTTACGACAACACAACGTAAGCTTGAATTACTATCATGAATAATAAACTTTGAATAGTGTAATATAGAAAGTTCTTTTATTCATATCGCTCAAAACTTAGGATTGAAATTTTTAGAATTTATTTTTATCAAAAAGAAAAAAGAAGTTATCATTGTAGTTATCTTAAATTATTTTTATACGAAGATTTGAATACATTTGAGTGTTGTGGCAGTGAGTATGGGTGGACTATGTTTTTATGTCCAATCTGA
Source organism: Withania somnifera (assembly GCA_039654485.1). NCBI lineage: Eukaryota > Viridiplantae > Streptophyta > Magnoliopsida > Solanales > Solanaceae > Withania > Withania somnifera. Next base: position 9,378 of record JBDJHY010165887.1, on the reverse strand, counting down.
ATTACCCCAAACGTCCACCCTAACTGTGATTGAAACCCGAATATATCATGTAATTACTTGACCTTATCCACTCGATTATCCCCGTGATGGAATCACCTTATAGTGAAGAGTGATCGGGTACATATTTTTTGTCGGAATATTATATAGAGTGTAAATGTTAAATATTATGCTATTATGAATATATATTTAATTTCGAACAACCTTAGTACAACTGAAAAGAAAATTTGCACACTCTTCTTCCTAGCTCCGCCACTAATTATTCTTTAGGACTATTTTGTGGTGCATTATTGAGGCACAGTTGGACTAATGCCTTGATAATAAACGTCATGATAGTGTTTGAAGATTAGCTAGTGAGAAACTAATATTCTGGTCAATGACTTGTTAGGAAGTATTTCAGCACACAATATGGACCATTTGCCAGTTTTGTTTGTTGCTTTAACAGCTACTGGCGTGGTCTACTTAAGAAAACACATGAAGAAAATGGCAACTCCCTCCTTGACGTCTTTTAATCTTTTCTTTTTGGTTTTTATGATTAACATGATAGGTGTGCCAACAAAGTCTTGTGTTGGTACTTAGAGAAAAAAAGGAAGCTACATGTGAGATATAGAAATATTTTTAATGGTTTGAGACCTTTTGGCGAAAATTACATCATCTTGGTACTAAGCGAAAAATATCCTACCGTTTAAAAATTTATTTGAGGTTGGTTTAACCCAGGTACTAATATTAGAATCAATGATCTAGCGAGATGAATATGAAATTATTGGAGTCAATATGGTATGGGCCACGACTTACTATCTCTGCCTATCTAGAGCCGATCTACTATTTTTATTAACTTGGAGACACGTACGGAAAAAAAAAAAAAGCAGAGGCTGTGGCAGTTATAAACACTCGGATGATATGGGTGGACACACATTAAATTCCAAATAAGCCAAAATTTATAGTGATGAGTCATGTGGAACTTAATGAGATTGTTGGATGTGCGAATAAAGTCACATATTAATAGCTGCAAAAGAAAAAAAAAGGTCCATATGAGCTCTAGAATACTCGTAATAGTATAAGGCGTTTTGGAATAAGTCGTTCAAGCGTAGTCCAAGATGGCAATTATCACATCATGTTAAAATATCTCTGATTGATTTAGCTCAACAATTGATAAAAGAAGTCCCAATAATTCAGTAAGATGAATATAGAATTGGTGAAGCGCTTAGATCATGACCTGCTATTCGACAAGCCAATGTACTTCATTTACACATAGCTTAGAGACCACACGAAAAGAAGCCTGTTAGCGTTAGCTGCCATAGATATAAACTCGTGTTAATATCGCTAGCACTAGTGAATCTCCAAATAAGCCCAAAATCATGGAGATGGACCACGTAAAATTTAATTTGAGAAAAAAATTATTGGGCATGCAAAGAAAGTATTATATTGGTAGCATATACTCTTAATAGTACAAAATCTTATGGAGAAAACTATACTCCTCCGTAGAAATTCAAGACAAGAATTAATATGTTTCTCCAACTATGCCCTTGTATTGAAGTGTTAGAATTCTCAAGAAACATCTCATAGACGAGATATTTTAGCCCAACACAATCAACCAGTTGTTGGGAGCTTGCTGTGATTTCAATTTTCAAGGAAGTTGAGCAGAATGTGTTCACCCAAAACAATACAACTGTTTGCCTAATAAATTGGAGAAGAAATGAACGATAAATAGCAATTCAGCATGCTCCTTGAAGTTTCCTTATGCAGATCCAAAATCCAAATCGCTAGTTACTAAAGAATAAAGATCATATCCTCACAACAGGAATTGAATATCTTTGACACTAGATAGTTTAAAGGTTTCTATTACTGCACAAAAGAAAAAAGAACGAAAAGAATAGAATTTATAATCTCTTGTTCTCTCTTTGGAGCAACATGAGCAATCATGTTATCGATGATGTCTTGTGCTTGTACCACGAATTGTCACACCATGCAAAAATTTGGTATACCCAAGAAAACTCAATTTCCTATCAGATGGTCTGATGCAATCCTTCAGAAAAGCGTAGGCCGTAGGGCCCAAATTCATTTCCTGCAATTTACATATATCACATCAAAAACAGTAAGATGAATCAATACAATGGCACTGCCAGTACACCCTTGCCTACCTTCGCTAATTCCTCAACAGAAATGACACGGTTCCCTTCTTGCTCAAAATAATGGAAAGCGGCACTAGCAATTTGTTCCCAGTTTTCAAGAGCCTCAAGCTGATATGTACTAATTGCGGCAGCACAGAACTCTTCAAATTCCATTTGCAGATAAGATAACGGTTCCAGCTTCAATTTACCCAAAAAAAAGTGTGAGTTCGAAACTGTTGAAGCAATAAGATGTTAAGTTCAAACACAAAAGTACATGTTCTCAGATCCATTATCTAGAACAAAGATATTTCACATGCTTTTCAGGAAGCAACAAACTGTTAGGATTTATCTTTTCATTTGGCAACCAACTATTCCCCTATGCCCTAGGAAAACAACACTTTCTTACTTAAATGCTACTATCTTTAATCAGAGCGGAGCTTTCAGAAAATGAAGATGGTTATGTCTTGTTTGCAAGAGGAAAAAATGAGTCAAACAATATACAGGAAGAGGAGTGTTATCTTGGCCGAAACTGTACCCATTGTACTTGGATTTAGAAACAAAGAGGAGTGTTATCTTGGCCGAAGAGTCTTAAGTATTATGGACACAGGAAGCACCAAAAAATTACAAGAACAATGTCATCTTTTAGCCCTCTCCCAGGTTATCATTGATCAGTGAATTAAACACAAATACACAATAAGCATGGGCACACTTATAACTGACTCCAGAACCCAATTATTATCACTTCAATGCATGAGTTGATATCTAGGATATTAATATTGTAGTTCATGTACCAATAAATAAATGATAGAAGTAGAGAAGAAAAAGAACAAGCTGATAACAAGTTACTACAACAACATAGACATCTCACCAAATTTAAGATGTCAAGAACTCTGGCCTCCCTCATGGCATCGGTTGTTTGTTTCATGAGTGCCTGCACAATCAAATTCATCATGATGCAATTAGGAATTGGAAGATAGATGGAAGATGGTCAAACATACTATGCAAATAATTGTAATTTTTTCCTGAAATAAGAATTATACAGTAAGACCACCAACCATCCTAAAATTATCGAGCGAGACATAACCAGCTTTCGGTTCCAATAAATTGAATTGAGCCCTGAGGTATATTAACTCTTCTTCTGTCAATGCTTTTGAAAGGGCCTGCATTATAAGAATAGATTGAAATGGTTTACACTCTATAGAGAGCAGACTTCAAAAGAATGCTCCATACAAGCAATTGACAACCGCCAGTATAGGAATTACCTTTAGTGCTGCACGTTTCAAAGGTGATGCTCGAATGTAAGACTTGACTAATTTAAAGATCAATATGTCCAAGGGTACATAAGGATTTTCAGTCCTTAACCATGGATGAGCTGTGAATGCAAAAGGAGGCCATCAGATCCACAGGGTGAAACGTGTATACAGTCAAAATAATAGAAATTGATACATGCCAAGAGAAATCCAGACACCGAGCATAAAGCATCTCCTGGCAAAAAATCATTGATAAATGGCCAAATATACAGATAATCCATCAAACGAAATGTCAGTTAGACACCTTAACTCTAACTAGGACCAGTGGACACCTATACTTGACAGAATTGTGTCTTGTGAACCCTTCAGCCAACAAAACCACACAAGACAAAACATATGAATTCTACACACTGAAGATGTTTCAAATGATCAGTAAAATAAAGACACGTGTCATTTTAACAGCCATGTTATCCTATAAAACCCAAACAGAAGAATATGAATATTTTTCTCAAAGGACTTTTTTTTTTTTTAAATGGCGAATTATAAATAGCAACAGCTTCCAGGTATACACGTTCTTAGTTAATTCAACATTCAATAGTAGATCCCCTTTTTTACAACCAAAAAATCCATTGTTTACAACTATAGAAATTGGGGGCATTTGGTAGCTGGTTAGAATTATGCAGGTATTAGAAATGTGGTATTAGTTATGCAAGTATTAGTTATGAGGGTATTAGTTATATATGTATTAGTTATGTATAAGCTAAACAATATTTGGTAGGTAAATAAGAAATAAGTTATTCATTTATAAAAGTAATACAATGTTTGATAGGTGGATAAGAAAAAAAGTTATCCATGAATAAATTAATGCGACGTTTGATAGGTGGATAGAAAACCCGCATAACTAATACATGTATAAGTTATGAGGAAATTAATGTAGTATTTTATGCAGGGGTAGAATATGGAATAAATAATTCATTAATAGCCAATACAATGTATTAAAAGTTGAAATGACTATATTAGCCTCATCACATGGATCAAAGATAGTAACCGCATAACTAATACATGTATAACTAAAACCCGCATAATTAATACCTGCATAACTAATACCCGCATAACTAATACCCACATTGCTAATACCTGCATAATTCTAACCAACTACCAAACGACCCCTTAGTGACTATCAGACCTGCCTTCTACCCTTCTACACTTAAATAACTTGGTTCACAACAGGATTCAAACTCATGGCATGCACCTATCACAAGTCCAGAGTTGTGTTACCTTTACCATGGAACCAAAGCCCTGGGGGTCATTTGACAATCGATTCTTGCAAGCAAACAGCCATGTCTTATCAGAAAAAGCTGCTGGCATCGCATTGTAAGATACAATTTATTTCTCTGCAATATTTAACTATTATTTCTGCCAATAAGGTAGATTCAATTCTGACAAGGAAGATCCCAGAAAATGTAATATAAGCGAAATAAGGATCACACATCAAGTATATACAGAGCGCATGAGGAGCATAATAAGTACACACCTAGTTTGCTAATACCAAAGTATTTCCCAGCCACTTCAAAGCTGGGATTAGTCCAAGTGACCGACTAATGTGCTGAATTCAACTTCTTACCCAGTTCTCTATCCCATCCAATAAATTAAAATGGTATCGTTAACAAACTAAGAAATCCTAACCAACCAAAAACTGACATATACTAGTTTTACAATTATAAATTGAGAAATACCTCGAATGTTAAGAGATTACTATCAGAAATTGACACAAAAGGAAGTTTCAGGTAGATTTTTGGCTAAGCATACATTTCTCAAAATTGGAAGTCTCCTTTGAAATTTTTTGCCACACAACCTAGGTAACTATTCTGGCAATACTATTAAGAACAGGTAAATACCTGAAGGGCCCAATCACGTCTTTGCATGCACTAACATTTTCATCCATAAAAAATTGATAGCTCAGGTACAAAAAACAAAATTGGTGTACTTTCTTAGCAAACTACATGAAACAGCCGGCTGATGAAACAGTCATTGGCTCATCGCAACTCACCTGTATGGTCCATCTCCAATAAAAGCTATCCGAGCATCTGGAAGTCTATCCATGACCCTGTTTCAAAACCATTCTCAAATGGCATGCGCAAGTTATCGACATTTTCATGTTAACTGGACAAGCACATAATTTGCTTGATCAATTGTTGCCCAAAATTTGCAGGTATATCTTCCTCCATATCAATGAAGGAAGATTATTTTGTATAATGCTGGCCTGTGATGAATTTAAATGGAGAACATGAACAGTGAGGATTCGTGTTGATACTGAAGTGAAATAATCATTGTTGTATATTAATGAGGGAAGAGTTGTACCTTTTGAGGAAATCCAAACTCTTCTCAACTCCAAGTCGTCCAACATGGACTATCAATGGTTTATCGGGTTCTCCATTACTTTTGTGAATAGTAGCAGGAGGAAAGGAGAAAGAATTATCAGGATATACTAACGATTGCTTCATACTGGATAAAATTTTCAGCTGAAAGGTTCTACCTTAGTCTTACACGCATTTCATGAGAACAATACTGGGGATGGAAGCTCTCTGAATCCACACCCTTATTCCACAAACGTATTTTGTTTGCTGAGAATAAAAAAGAAAGACAAAGAGTGAACAACTTGTAGGAGAATGCTTTAATGGGTAAAGCGTCCGAGTCCAACAAAAAAACTGCTTTGACAGAACCAAGAAGATGGAAATTTTCTTTTTATTTCTCCTATCACTACTTAATAAAATCATTATTGGAGAGCAATTTGACTAGTTCAAGTTTCCTCCTTCTACCTTCTGTTACCCTATAAGCTTCGAGATCCTTTGCGGTAGCAGCAGATGGCACCAGTGTGAGATCAGCCGCTCCGTGTAGAAACTCTGGTAAGCAGTAAATGTATCTTTATTAGTATCAAGAAGCGGAGAAGAAAACATAACATCTAATTAATAAGATATTGCTCAACTGACATACTTATAACCATCCACATTGGTTGAACCAGCCAACTGAAGGTGTATCTGGGTATGTATCTGAAAAACAAGAATGAGGATGAGAGTACTTATCTGGAGAAACATAAATACGATCAGATCAAAGTTAGGCCCTCCAGTTATATAGTGTACATTGTTGTAGAAGAAGATCGAGAGACTTATTACTTAGTGTTCAACATCAGCAAGATGAATGTCAGATAAAACTTATGTTTCATAGTTAATGTTGCATACTTAAAATATCAAATCTTCGGTTGTGGATTTGAGCTAAGAACCAGAAGGAATAAGCATACTTACACTGGCACATGTGTGTGATAAGACATCACAATCGGCACCGATAGAAGTTTTGCAATGATAAGAGCACCAAATACCTAAAACAAGGAAAAAGTTATCTAAGACAGGAAGCTGGAAAATTTTAATTCTCTGTATAGCAAAAACAAGAACATAACTGAAAGAAGGAAAAGAACTGAAAACTTACCATTATACCAGGAGATGATGCATGTATGATATCAGGCTTGAACTGTGCCACCTCTGAGATTATTCTAGGGCTGAGTGCAAGTGAGAGGGGTACTTTCCGGTACCAGGGGCAGGGAAAACTGCAAAGAAAGGAAAACCATCAGGAAGAAGATTTCTTAGGGGACGGGAAAAGCTCCATATATTGAAAAAATTTCATAATCATGGAGTCCTCAACCTCAACTGGTCGACAATAACATAGAAAAATGAGTGAGTTAATTATTTAAAGAAAGAAAGGGAAAACTAGTAAAGGTAACAGTTGCAACCTCCGTGATCCTATCAACTTCGCCCCGTAAAATTCTTCTGGTACTCCTTCATGAGTTGTCACAACCATAACCTGCATTACAAATGCACACAGATCTGTTCGGCAGTTGATCATCAAGTGTAAAACTGTAAATCATTTATGCTTATGCCATAATTACTACACTTCGTAGACTACATGAACTATGCCTAGGGGTATATTTGTAACAGAGGATACCTCTGAGCTAAATTACTTAGAATAAACATTTGAATATGTACAGAAGAAGCAAATCAAAATTTCTTGACATTGGTTTAGGAGAAGAATATAGAAAAGATCAACGGATATTATATTCTTTGTTCATATAATATCATAAAAATAATATTCATGGGATTTAATATACGAACATGGAAATTTCACAAGTAGATGATTATGCTATAGTATGTCATTTAGGCCCTATCAAAAGAACACTAGCACACATCATAAACTGACAGCATCACTGACAGTATATACCTCATCCCCCATTTCCCGGAGATGCTTTATAAAATTCTGGAACCTGTTCTTATATCCAGAAATATACCTGTTATTACACAAAAGGAAGACTGTGTTATCATCAAAAGTGAGACAATTGAGAACAAACATAGTGGCAGTAAGAAGTGATTGAAATCAAGCATAAATCTTGATCATAGAATTAGAAAAAATTGGTATAAAGTTAATTTTCTAAAGTTACAACCTTCTTGTAAAAACCATATTTGCATATGCAAATGTAAAAGAGCCTGTTTGGATGGCCTTACAGTTACAGATTATAAGCACTTATGACTAATAGATTATTGTTATTATTTTGACTTAAAAATAAGCACTAAAGGAACTTCTTAATTTTACCACTACCTGACTATGGATTGCATACATTATACCCTCCCTAGACCCCACCGTGCGTGGGGATATGCTGGGTATGTTGTTGTTACTACACAAAAGTGCTTAAAGGTTATTTTAGCTTAAAAGCACCTAAATCCAAACAAGCTCAAAGTAATATCTAACTAGTAGAGAGGACACTGGAGACTCTAGGAGAAAAGATCTCCCTACCCCAACCCCACTTAAAAGAAAAAGATAAGCCAAAGGATGTTATGGAGTACATTTCAGATTATCTGAAGACAACAACAATGAGCTAGAAGAAGGAATTCACTTAAGTCTATCCAAGGTCAAAGGTTATCTATTTGAATCAAAAATCCTATCACAATATGGCGGTTGATATTTGCAAATCTCGTGAAGATCCCTCTAAGTTGAGTAAGCTTAAGGAACTATGTGGGACCAGTGAAGAGCCAAAATGGGTGAAACGCAATTAGCTTCAAGTAGTGAGGCGGCAATGAGCACCAAAAACGTGAATTCACCTAAGCAGTATTTTCCCATAGAAAGAAATGAGAAAGAAATGAGAAAGAAAATACTGCATGATCCAGCTTATGCTAACATATATCAAGCAAGAATTTAAATACCGAGCAGGTAATGAAAAGACATTCCTTTGTACTTCTGATAAATGCATATAATCCATTATCATCACATTGAATTGTAATATTGATAGTTGACCACACATCATGACAATCAACTTAGTTAAAGTATCACAGGATTTCTTGCAGGATTGCAATACATAACGATATGCTACCCCCACCCCCCCAAAACAAAACACCATGATAAAGGAACATATCCTTGAGTCTGTTCTAGGTAGGTGGCATTATTATTAGCTTTCTTTCTGTTGGTTCCACGATTCTTTACTAAATGATCGTGGAGTAATGTTCAAGTAAGAATTACAAAAATAATGAAATAATATTGATGAATCAAGGCATTCTTGAATAGTGGAATGCCCAAAACAACATCCTTACATCCTAGAATGGTTCGAGGAACCAAAAGATGATTAATTTGATCATTACAGACCATTTCCCTTATTATCGCCTATAAGAATGAACACTTAGTGGTATGTCCTCTTTGGCCTGGGAGGTACACACATATTTTATGAGCATCCTACAAAAGTTATGGTATCCTTATTCCATACTTAGGTATAATATTTGAAGAACCTTCAAATCTAGGAAAAGATCAGAGGATAGAAAAACCTTGGATTTCTGCCCTTATCCCTTAGAAAGTGCCTTCAAAGTGATATACCACCTCAAGGCCTAATTTTGGTTAGTAACACTATATTTTGTCCAATGTTATCCCAATTATTAACTTGAATTTGGTGGTGGGATTGACTTAGCATTCTCTCCAACTGGCTCTTA
>JBDJHY010165869.1:0-12467 GCA_039654485.1 Withania somnifera | reverse complement strand
ACATAACACGAAGCAACAAGTAGACAATAATAATAGATAAGCAGTTATAACACGAATAATAAAGTAAAGCACATAAATGCTGACAAGTCCCCCATAAGAAGTGCAACGTACATACAAAACACGCTCACCCGTAGGCATACCATACTACCAGGGGTACACTAAAGAAAACAAGTGTAGGAAAGTAACAAACACATGGTCGTCAAAGGAACCTCACATCCTCAGGTAAGAACCAGAACCCGGCATCACATGCCAAAAATCATAACTAAGGCGATCCTTCGCCAATAGTAATCAGAAATCATCAATCTAGTAGTATCACCTATGGTCCACAATGTCATCATCAACCTCTTTGTGTCAAAAAGTTGTACTCACTGCCATATCAAAGACGGTCTCAAGTCCCAGTAATATACTCACTACCATATCGAAGACGGTCTCAAGTTCCAATATTTAGTAATAAAAACATGTGTATGATTAAGTCCCGGTGCCAAGGACGAATCCTGGACTAATACGGGTAAAAGTAGTATAACCGAGTGCTCAATACTATGTCGAGTCTAAATCAGTGAAATCATTACTTATTTTATTATTTAAAATTACCATTTATCTATATCTGTCATGAAATATCATCATCATATCATAAATCTTAACATTACCCATCAAGGCTCATATATCAAGCGGTGATACTACCCAGCCCCAATGCACTCTCATCGGAGCCATAGCTCGGTATCTCAGTTTCATGAATGCACAGAGAAGACGTAGCATATAAGCATATTCCACATAAATAGCATGGTGTAATCACAACCTATGCCTTGCACAGGCAACTGAATAATTACAAAGTCCCGGTCCTGTATCAAGTAGGTATCAACATAACTATATCAATGATCAACGGATGAAATAAAGGAATGAGGATACTATACACTTAAATACCCATCCCAAGGAAGCTATTCGGTACAACCAGTAATGCCGTAAACCCAGAATTTACCCACGAAAACCTACCTGCCGTCCGACACTAAAGCTTTGCAATAATCACAAATTGCACTCCAACTGATATCAAACATGCTCCAATAGATCTGAAACTTGCACCACTGAATTCTACAAGTCAGCAAGAGTCTAACGACGTAATTTATACTAAAATTTGGACTGGACTGGACCCAAAATCGGGCCCTAAATGGGCCTAAAATGGGTCTACGGGGCCCGCTTGATAAAACTGAAAAGAAATTTCACCACGGGGTTCCCAATGCTTCCAGGAACTAATGCTCCAAAATTGAGCACAATTCGTGTTCTGGAAGGGCTTCAAAACAGCCCGGAAAGAATCAGTCAAAAAGGGGTCAAAGGTCCCCTCTTTACGAATTTACTGATGGAATTACAGCGTATAATTATTATTAGGAACAATGTATACTCAATTAAATGAATAATTCCATGAATATATTAATATATAGATATAATTTCGTCACTTCCAATGCTTGAAGCCATTAATGGTGGACACAAATAAATTCAAGGGTAGAAAGGGAAGAAAACTTACTCAAAAATGATGAAGAAATGAAGAATAACGATTCTGACATTTATCGTTCTTGAAAATCTGATTGGGAGGAATTTTTTATGTTAAAAAATAATTGGGAAAATTATTTTTGATGAAATGAGGACAAAGAGGTGTTTTACACCCTTTAATAGAATGTTGTTGGGTGGGTCAAGGCCCAAGAGGGTCTTTGGGCCCAATCTGAAAATCCTGAAAATAATACTTAGTATGGCGTCAGCCCCTGGCTGGGTTGGGGAGGTCTCCATCCAGGATAAAAATATGCTATATGAAGGATATGATGAGGGAATAGAGGATATCAAGGCGAGTCCGGAGGAGTAATCGCTCCATTAGGATTTTCAGGGTGCTAGGCCAGGTTGCTGGGCTGGGTTCCCCGAGTGCCAGGCTGGGGTGCCTGGCTTTGCTACAGATTTTGCTACAGGGGTTCAGAATTAAAACGGAGTCAAAATTTAACAAACCTTATATGTTTTTTTGAGTGGAAAACATATTTTGGACTTAATAGAATCGACGAAAATGGAATAAGAGGTCAGTTATTCTAGATTACCCCTTAAACCAAAATGGCCTAAAGGTGCATTTCTCTGCCAACCCCTCGAGTTCACAACGACAAGCACAAAAATTAAACCAACACCTCTCCTAGCCTAAATTTATTATTCTAGACCTGTTGGAAGCATCGGAATTCCAATCCAACATTCCGAACATCGAGTTTCCACAAAAACTCCACTTTTAGGCTAAAACTTAAACAATTTTCACAAATTCGCATAACTTGCAAACTTAACCTCCAAAACACAAACTTAAGGTCAGTCTTGAATTTTTTTGGCATTCCGGAGCTAAAGGAACTTTCAGAATTTAATTCTGAGGTCGTTTTGAAGGAAAGTTGACTTTGGTAAATGAATCCTAAACTTTAGGCTCTAAAATAGGGAGTTTAAGATATTTCTCAATCGAGTCGCCAGAGATCTGAACTGTCGGTCCCAGCAAGTCATAAATTACTTGGGGAAACTTTTGAAATTCTATGAGATGCAAGACATCATGTATCTAACATAAATGACCATAAGGGTCATTACACATATGCATCGAGGCAATTAAAGGATCATGATTGCAAGTACCGCACCCATGATTTGGAGTTGGCGATAGTACTTTTTGTATTTAAGATCTGAAGGCTCTATCTATATGGAGTCCATTGTTAGGTATTCACTGATCACCATAGCTTGCAGTATATTTTGAGTAAAAAGGATCTTAACTTAAGAAAGTGGAGGTGGGTTGAGTTCTTGAAGGACTATGACATGACTATTATCTAACATTCGGGCAAGGGTAATGTAGTAGATAATGTCTTGAGACTGAAGGTGGTGAGTTTGGGTATCCTAGATGCAATACCTATTTCTAAGAGGCCACTAGCTTGGGATGTGCAGTTCTTTGCCAGCATGATGGTTAGGTTGGATCTTTTCGTGTCGGAGTGAGTTATTTCCCTTATTGAGCCCAGATCATCTTTGATTGACCAGATCCAACAACAACATTATGAGAACCCATGTTTAGTATATTTGGGGGAGAGGGTCTTATTGGATTATTTTGATTGGGCTAGAGTAGAATCTGATGGTGTGCTATGTGTTTATGTCACCTTTGTTGTTCCGAGAGTTGGTGATCTAATTTATAACTTTCTGCATAAGGCCAACTTTTCTAGATACTCTATTCACCTGGGTATTGCAAGAATGCACCGTGATTAGGGGCAGAGCTATTTGTGGCTAGGTATGAGGAGGTGCATCAAGTCCTTCATGTTTTGGTGTTTAAACTGTTAGCACATAAAATTTGGAAATAAAAGGCCTAGTGGTGAGATGTAGAGGCTCCCTAACCATAAGTGGAAGTGGGAATGGGTTACTATGGACTTTATTAAAGGCCTCTCCCATACTTCTAGAGGGTTTGATTGCATATGGGTCATAGTGGATCGATTTACCATGTTAGCTCACTTCAAATCGACTCGTTCTACTTGAGGTATAGAGAGGTTGGCTGAGTTATATGTCCATGAGGTAGTCAGACTTCATGGGGTACCATTATCTATCATATCTGATTAGGGCACTCAGTTCACCTCACGGTTCTAGAGATTGATTTAGAGGGAGTTAGGTACAGAGGTTGATTTGAGTAGAACATTTCATCCATAAATGGATAGGCAGTTCGAGAGGACCATTTAGGTACTTAAGGATATTCTACGTGCTTGTGTTTTTTATTTTTGAGGTAGTTTTGTTAGGTACTTGGCCTTGGTAGAGTTTTCATATAATAATAGCTACCACTCCAGTATCTAGATGGCTCTATTTTAGGCCTTATATGGTAGGCGTTGCAGATTTCCCATGGTGGTGAGGGCTTCAAATCCTTGAGTTTAGTGTTGGAGACTTGGTATTCCTTAGAGTCTCACCCATGAAGGGCTCTATGAGGTTTGGTAGATGGGGCAAACTTCTCCCCCATTTCATTGGGCCGTATGAGATCTTGTAGAGAGTCTGAGAGGTTGCCTACAGACTTTTCTTACCATATGAGTTAGCTGTAGTTCATCTAGTTTTCCATGTATTGAAGCTCCAATTCTATGTACGGGACCCTTCCCATGTCCTTCATTGAGAGAATGTGAAGATTGATGATACCCTAACCTTATTAAGGAGCCTGAGGCTATTATAAATAGAGATGTAAGACAACTTAGGTTCAGGGAGATTCCGGTAGTAAATGTTCGTTTGGCTCATCGACCAGTCAAGGAGGCTACCTGAGAGACAGCGCATGATATGCGGGCCTAGTATCCATATTTGTTCAAGCCTTCAGGTACTACTCCTTTCTTAACTTTTGAGGACAAAAGTCCTTTGCCGTGGTGGACGTTGTAATGACCCATTCGGTCATTTCCTTGCTTTTTATCTTTTCCTATGCTTAGAGATGTTTGGTAGTTTTCCCAATTCGTTTATGACTTTCTTGGACCGGTAGCTCAGTGCCCTGGCAACTCATTTGCTTGTTATCTCAGTTTTCCTATTTTGAAGTTTCAATTTTGAAACAGTGGAACTTGAACTTGGGTGTGAAATTGTAGTAAATGTATTGACATAGAATTCAAACAGTCCTATTAGCTCCCGAATACTGACTTTAGTCTAGGTTGATGTTAAGTTCCTATCCTAGGCTTTTTGTTTTGAGTTTGGGTTGTGTTTTGGAAATTCAGCCCAATCTAAGCTTATTTGGAGCTTGGGTGGCTTTTTGATGAATGAAGTGTCGAGTTGGGATTTCAATGATTCCATCTGCTTTGAATGTCTATTTTGTGCTAGTTGAGTCATTGGTTTTCTTCGCAGGGTGTTCGAGATCATTTTGAGTAGGTTTGTGGAAAGTCCTTAGTTCGACTCTTTTTGATCCTTTTGAGTTTGGGGTTCTTTTTTCTTAAATAGCCTTAATTGGTCATTTCGTTGATATTTTTGAGCCCTACGAGTGTTTTCCACCCAAAATACAGTTTTGGTTTGCTAGAATTGGACTCGGGATGCTCGTTTTAGGCCCTTAGAGTTTTTCTACGTTTCCTTGAGTTGCTGTAGGTCACAAAGCACACCTACACCCAAGGGGATGCCCTGTCATCGTCGCCCTAATGACCCCTACATACTATAAATAGGAGATTTCCCCATTTTATTTTTGAGCTTTGTCATTTTAATTTTTTGCTTTTGCTTGAGTGTGTGAGCTGTTTTTTCAGAGTTTTAAGAGGGAAGTTGTGGGGGTGTTGCATGTGTGGTCGTGGGAGTTCCTGGTGCTAGGTTTCTGGGTATTTCTCTTTATTTTCACTTTTCTTTATGTTATGCAAAATGTTTTTAATTTCATTTCTTTAAACCATGTTTTAAGCTTCGATAGTTTATTGCCTTAAGCTTAAATTTGGACCATGAGTCCCCGAGATGAGGGCTTCGCGCTAGTATACTTTGTTAGATTTTTTGGGTAGCATGGCCCATATATGACCAGATTTTCTAATTGCAACATGGGTCTTAGTCTATTTATTTTGATCCCTAAATTCATAATTTGTATAGCTTCGGGTGATATCGACTATGTTGTAGCTTCGGGTTCGCAATGCGCTCACTTCGGGGATTTTCACTGTCATCTAGGTAGGCTAGGTTTATTTATGTGAATTGTAGATTGAGTTATTATTTATGCTTATGATATGGCTAGTCGTGTGGGCTGGGTTGTTAGGTTGATCGTTGTATTATACTGATATCCTATTTGGTTTCAAGGGGCTCGTGTGAGGGCTTTAGAGGGTACGGGGTTGTATGCTCGGGTCCTAGCCCACCGTGTGGAGGCCACAAACCCTAGGAATTATTGTATTTACTATGCAATGAGTGTGGTGAGATGAGTTCTTAGATTATGGTGTTTGGCCGATCCTAGACACCGTTTACTTTTCATCTCCACTATGATTTATATTATTATTGCTATTTGGTACTGGAACTCTAGTATATTACTGATCAGTTGGTTATCGGCATTGTGTGGGTGAGGCTCTATTTACTGGTACTGATGAGGGGACGACCCCCCGGGTTTTGGTATTATAAGGGTGAGGCCTTTATTACTTGCACTGATAAGGTGTATGTGTCCGAGATTGGTATTGTAGGGGAGAGGCCCCATGTTGTTGGCACTGATAGGGTGAGACCCTAGTTATTGGTATTGAGGATGCTTCTCCACTTTACTTTCCTGCCCCCCTGTGTGTTTTCCTTAGTCTGGTATCTGCCTACCAGACTTAATGGGGCAGTTACAGTAGGTTTTACTATGTTGTTTGTGCTACCGGTGGGATGGGGCACCGGGTAGGTTTTGTATGTTCAGTTCTATTCCGTACTTAACTGTGCTCCTCTATTCAATTTTTACTAGTGGTACATGCATATGTGGTATTATGATTATTGGGGTTTGGCTGAGCTAGAGCACATGTATGTTCCCTTACTTCATTTTTTGTTTTTCGAATACTGACCACTGTGGATTGTGTTTAATATGTTTAGTCCCTATAGACCAGTACTTGCATATCTAGTACCTTACCTTCCTCCTGGGTAAGGTTTGACCTTTTTGACCTACTTTATTAGACTTGCTGCTTCTCTACTGTTTGATCTATTTTACTTTCTCGCCTTTATTACTCACATTTATTTTAACCCAGTAAGCCAATAATGTCTACTTGGTACCTTGTTTGGTACTCATGCTACACTTTTGTACCTTTTTCCATGGTGCAAATACTGACAAGGGTTATCAAAGATGTCATGATCGTGTAGAGTAGATTTAGCCAATTGTAGAGATTCCAGTGAACTTATCTATCTGAGTCGACATTGTTTCCTTGATTCTGGCTTTCTTTATTCAGTCTATAGTAGTCCCTGGTTTGTGTTATTTTTTTATAGGAGTTGCTTCGTATTTTTGTATTTTCTAGTTATTATGTATAGTAGCTCCACTAGCCACTGACTCCAGGTTTTGGGGTTTGGATTATGTATGATTTCTGACTTTCGTTCTTTGTGTATTATTTATGCCTTTCTTTGCTACATTGGATGTTCTGAGGGTTTATAGCCTATTGCGTGTAGCTCTGGGCTATAGGGTTAGGCTTGTCTACATGAGGATTGTAGACACCATCATAGCCTAAATTTTGGGTCATTGCATCCAGACACTTGACATGCTTTAATTCCAATTTGAGTCTGGGCAGGGCATATAGTTTGTATCCCCTACAGATCCTGTTGATTCTGGCCGCATGTGCTTGAGGAAGAGTATACGATGAAGATGAGGTATACAACTTGAGACACTTATGGGTCCTTCCTTTGTGAGTCTTGAGTGTCGGAGGAGGAGTATGAGGTACTACTGGGCATGTCATTCATATTCCATAGCATTACATTGAATCGTTCTATTTTATTGAAATCCATCATGCTTATGAAGGCCTACCGAGTTTTTTTTTTAGTGTGTAAGTTTTGGTTTGATTAATGTCATTTGGTTGTAGTTATTGCTTTACTATACCTTGATGATTGTGGTTTTATTTATTTATATCTTTGAGTAACTTTTACTCACAGCTTACTGTTAGTTTTTATAGATCCAGTTATTTCTATAGTGACTGAGGTAGGATACTTGTAATTTATGACTGTGGTATGTTTATATCTTTATATTCATATTTGATAATTTTTCCTTTCTTATTATTTACCTTAGATTAGAATTCATATTTCACTGTATTTTTATATTTTGCGTGCCCAGTCAGTCTATGTACCTAATAGGTACCCATTTTTTTTAGTTCTCACACTACACTTCTGCATATTTTCTGATGCAGATACTAGTTCAAGTCATCACCACTATCATTATATTCATGTAAAGCTTCTGGATCAGAGATAAAAGGTTAGTTCTTGATGATTGGAGTTAATCCATCTCGTTCTGCTTTTGGACTAGTCTTGATAGTATTCAGATATAGTTTTGTGTATAAATATATATTCTTAGTACTACAGATAATTGTTGTAAATCTTATTCTAAGCTAATACTAGGTTTTGGGGTGATTGTACATCTATTTTTCTCCTTACTTATCCTACTTATTCCATTATTTTTCTTCAATTGTTTAGGTTTATCTCTTCCTCTTATTGTCTTGTTACTTTTCATTCAATCTTGGGGTTTTGGATTACCTTTAGGAGGGTTATGGTAAGTTCCATCATGACCTGGGATTTTGTGTCGTGACATATTTTAATCAAAACTTTAGGTTTATTGGTATCGCGGTACGAGAGCAAGTTTCTAGCAGAGTCTCCCAGATTGGTACGCTGATGTATGTATTTTATATTTGGAAGGCTATGAGGCATTTTAAAGAAAATTTCACCTTTTGGGTCCTTAGTGTGTTGTTATTCCTATCAATTTCTTGGGAAATCTCATTTGTTTCACTCTTCCACATATGGTTAGGACAATAGCCTTCAATAGTCAAGGGTAAGGCCTTAGAGCCTGAATCTATGGATCCATCTAGGGGCCAAGGTAGAGGTAAACCTTGAGGTTGAGTTAATACATGAGTTGATGCACTAGTTAGAGAGAAATTTTGAACCAGAACTGACCATTTCCACAGACAGTGCTAATACATTTACCACCCTGGTAGGTGGTGCTTCATATATTAACCCAGGCTCTACTAGGATCGGTGCCTATCCCAGTTCACTAGGATATTTTGGCTCAGTTGTTGAGCATGTTAGGTAGTCAGGTGATGGATGGATCCCAAATCTCATCCTAGGGAGTGACATAGGTGTAAGTTTAGGAGCATTTCCAGTTATTTTGGCTCCCCGCATAAAGGTTCTCCCAGTGTTAGTTGTAGCTTAGCTAATAGTAGCCAGCCAACCATAAATTGCAACTCAGATTAAGCACTTTGAGTTTTTAGGTGCTCCAGGGAAGTATTCTCATGATTTTATTGTTAGTAGCCAAGGGAGGTTATATAACCTTGGATTAGTCGAGTCCATAGAGTTGACTACACCCATGTTTCAACTGGATGGATTGATGAAACAGTGGTGGAGAGCTTAAATGGGTTGTAGACTAGTTGATTCCCCTTATATTTCTTGGTTATAGTTGATTGAGGCTTTCTATGTGAAATATGTGCCCCATAGCATACACAAGTGACTGAAATATGAGTTCGCAAATCTTCACCATAGTTTGATGACAATATAAGATTATCAGACTAGATACCATGAGTTATTGATACAATTCAATGATTATGCCTATTAAGCATGGGAGAGTGTGATGACTTGTTGAAGTTAATATTTTAGCTTTGTAGTGATACTGAGAAGATGATATTAACGAGCATTCATTTATGGAAGTGGCTGACAATCCGTTCTATTGAGGTCTTACATCACGAGGCACATGGGGTAGTGATAAGAGGTCCCTCCACTAGGGTAGTTTTAGTGCTGGTCGATCCAGTAATATGGGTTTGAAAGACTCGTCATTTAGGAGAGCCACCCGGTGGTGTGGTACATTGTTGGTTTAGTACGCCCCATCCAAACAAATGGCTCCAAAACAAATAAAAAGGTGCATGCCATTATATGTGTAAAGGTCAACATCAATAACATCACTATAGTATGCCTGGTAGGCCTATGCAGGTATCACTTCAGACTTCTTATTAGGGGCAAATGTGTTACAGTGGTTAGAGTCTTATCAGCCGATTTTCAGTTCTGATCTTTAGGTCGTGGTGTCCATTCTAGGTTAGCCAGTGTATCTCATCCTAATGGGGTTCTTTAGGGTTTTTATGAGTGTGGGATATCATCCATTTTCATAAAGAGTGTCCTCGATGTGGGATGATTTATCCTTCCAACTCAAGTAGGTCAACCTCTTAGGGCAGTAGGTCCACCGGTTAGAGGTAGTACTCAGGGAGTAGAGATTCTCATAGAGGTGCTTAACCGGGTAGGTAGAGGTCATTTATATGTTTAGTACAATGGTGGCATCCATTAGTTAAGTGCCTTATTTTGTAGGTCGAAAGAGGAGGCATGAAATTTTGTGATCACATGTATTATCTTAGTTTGTCATCATCCAACTTCAACTTTCTTTGGTCCTAGATATAGTTATTACAATGCATCTTAATTATTTGCTTCTCTAATTGGGCTTTTCTCATGAGCCTTTATTTATGCCTATACATGTAGCTACTCCCATGGATTATTCAGTAGAAGTGGATCATATATATAGATCATGTGTGGTGAATATTCGATAGTATGATACTTGGGATATACTTATTGTGCTTGATATGGTTAATTTTGATATTATTCTGGGCATGGAATGTTATCCCCTCCTTGTGCAGTTTTGAAATTTCTATGAAAAAACAATTACCTTAGACGTGCCTTGTGTATCCCCAATTGTAAGGTAGGATTTTATTAATTATGCTTTGATCGATATTGTTTCTTAAATTAAGTCTAGGAGATTAGTATCTAAGGTATGTTTGTATATCTTTCTTTTGTTCTTGATGCTAGTGCCGACACTTCTTCTCTTTATTTGATTCTGTGGTTCACAAGTTTGCATATGTGTTCCGGATTGTATTGATTGGCCTTCCGCCTAAGCGTGATATTAATTTTTCTATTGATGTTGAGTTGGAACTTGAACCATTTCTTTTTCCCCCTATCATATGGCTCCTTCTGAGCTCAGTAAATGAGTTTCAACTTCAGGATCTTCTAGGTAAGGGTTTTATCAGGCCAGGTGTTTTACCTTAGGGTGATCCTATTCTGTTTTTTTAAGAAGAAGGATGACACCCTGCATACATGTATTGATTATTCAAAACTAACTAAGGTAACTATAAAGAATGAGTATTCGATATCGCATATTGATGATCTATTTGACCAGCTTCAGGGTGCATCTGTGTTTTCTCAGATGGGCTTTGGATATGGCTACCATCAATTAAGGATTAATACAACATACATCTCTAAGGTAGTCTTCAAAGTCGTTACGACCATTATAAGTTCTCGGTGATATCCTTGTTAACCAATGCCTCAACAATGTTCATGGACTTGATGAATCAAGTATTCAGGTCTTATTTTGACTTCTTTATCATAGTGTTCATTGATGACCTTGTATACTCGAGGAGCAGGGTGGAGCACGAGTAACATTTTAAGATTGTTCTCTAGAATTCGATAGCTCAATGACTTTATACCAAGTTCTTAAAATTTAGGTTATGGCTTGAGTTTGTAGCATTCTTGAGCCACATGGTGTTCAAGGATGGGATTATGGTAGAATCAATGATGATTGAGATAGTTCATGATCGACCTTGAACCACTTCTCCTATAAATGTTTGTAGTTTCATAGGACTGGCATAGTATTACAAAAGGTTTATTGAGGAGTTCTCTTCCATTGTAGCACGTTTGACTAGATTAACCAGGAAGTATGTTCAATTTCAGTGGTCTATTGAGTGTAAGGAGAGATTTTTTAAGCTTAAAGCCTTGTTAAATTCAACTCTGATATTAATTCTTCCAATAGAGAACTTGGGATTTTCAATTTATTGTGATGCTTCTAGTGTCAGTTTGGGTTGTGCTTTGATGTTACAGGTCTAAGTGATAGCATATGCTTTTAGTCAGTTGAAGGTGCACAAGCGCAACTGTCTCACCGATGACTTGGAGTTGGCAGCGATAGTTTTTGTGCATACGATTTGTAGGCATTACTTGTATGGTGTACATCGTGAGATACTCACTGATCATTGTAGTTTTCAATACATCCTTAGCTAGAAGAGGCTAAATTTGAGGCAGTGTAGGTGGTTAGAGACACCAGGAGGAATTTTACTAGTGTTGAGGCCTAAATTACCTTGATAGAAAAGATTCGACAGTGTCAGTTTGAGGACAGTCATCTGCATGGGATTCGAGACCAAGTATTGAGGCAGCAAATAGAAGGCTCAAAGCACAGAAAAAGTAGAAATATAATTAAATAACCACGCAGTTCACTACAACATCAACCCATAAAAAGGACTTTCATCCTCAAAAGTGAAGGAAAGAGTAGTACCTGAAGGCTTGAATATATATTGATACCGGCCCCACATATCACACTCTATGTCCTAAGTAGCCTCCTCAACAGGTCGATGTTCCCAATGAACCTTCATCATAGGAATCTCCTTGTACATGAACTACCTCACATATCTTCCAAAAATAATGGCCTCAAGATCTTTAGCATAAGTCAAACGACTATAGAGTTGAATAGACTCTTGACAAAGAACATGACAAGGGTACAGGACATACTAGCAAAGTACGGATACATGAAACACTTGATGCAAAATAGCTAACTCTGGACTCAAGGTAATAAGTCCAAGCCTCTCTGTGATGTCACGACCCGATTTCTCGGATCATGATGGCACCTAATATACCACCAGTAAGAGAACCAAACCCCGTAGTCCATAGCCGAAGTGAAGGACTACTACAATTAATGTGGATAAATATGAAAAGACATATTAAAGTTAATAAAGAATTGTAGAATACACCCAAGACCCGATGTCAATGTCAAATGAACCACTAGTATAGAACAACAACGGTAG
>JBDJHY010165862.1:0-12467 GCA_039654485.1 Withania somnifera | reverse complement strand
AGAATTACCTAGTAGAAATCATCGTAGGACCACTGTAATGAGTTTTTAAGGAGTCAAACTTGAGTAAACACATCCAAATACTAATAATCTACATTGGAAAATTATGAAAAATAAAGATTTGGGGAAGAAAGTGCTGGAAAAAATAGAAAAGAACAACTTCCATAACAATACCGACTGACTGATAAATTGACCATAATGACTAATTTTTTAACCACTGATTTATCGATCAATTGAATGATAAATTAGCCACCAATTCATTGGTACATTGGACAATATCGGTTCCTACAAACCAACCCTTAGCATACTTTTTAAAATTTTTAAAAATGTGCACGGAATGGAAACAAAGTCTAATTCTAAAATTCCAAATATGAAATCTCTATGTAATCAATATTCTGGACTCAAAAGAATAAAAAAATGGCGATTAGGGGTCGTATAAGCTAATTAAATCCCCGCAAAGATATAATTTTAAAGGAATTTAAACCATAAAACTACCTAGGAACCAACTTATCAGTCCCAGCAGTTGACTTGGTGCAGTTGCAAGAATACTCTAAATATATATATATATATATATATTAAGAATCTTTGAAATGGCCCCAAGGTTCATTACATGGGGTTAGCTATGTTCGTGATTCTTTATCCTTGATTGACCTTCCCCGCGATCGTGATGAACTTGATTGTATTGACCTTCTACGATCGCAAAATATGGTACGTGATTGCAAAGTTTAATGACCCGTTAACCTCTGCAATATTTGTGAGGTACCATGAATGCTTTGAATGAGCAGGTTCACTGTGACATTTTAAAAATATAAAAACCCTGATTTCTTGTTCTTGCAATGCATGCATTAAAACTTCTATTTTGAAAAAGTTCTAAAAAGAAATTTGAAGATAATCATTTGGATAAGTTTCTAAACATATTATTATTAATTCTAATTCACTTTAACATATTTTTAATAAAAATTTCATGATTGTGAATCCCAAAACAATGAGTAAATTAATGAACTCAAAAATGAACATAACTTGGTATTTTATCTATAAAATGGAATGAGTTTTTATTAAACTCTATATTTAGCTCATTCAAGTGATGATTAATGTATTTTTACGAATAAAATTTTGATTTTGAACCCGTGGGACTAGTTTTGATTTTTTAAAAAACCTTGATTATTTGACTCTTGAGTGTTGATTAATGCAAGTTTCTTGTACTATATGTGTTGGTAACTAGATGACGCTCGTTTGGAAGCTAAAAGGAAGGTAAAGCTCATGAGTGATATATTTATCCAGTTTTATGGAAAGTTGGTCTTTTTATAAAGCATTAGTAATTACTTACATGATTATGTGTAATTGGGGAATGTGAATTAATTTAGGGTTGATTATGGTGATGTATATCGGGTAAAAATAAGGGAACTAATTAGTGATATGATTTTTTGGTTCATGATTTTGTTCTATTTCATAAACTAGTTGAAATGTCATGATTTTGATGAGACTATTTGGGATAAAACTATAATGAACATTACTTTATGATGAACCCCTTGGTTAAAATATACATTTGTTGCAAAGACTTGTAGAGACTAGAATGATATGGGTCATTTGATGATTATTTGTCGTATTGAGTTGATTTCCTTGTAATTTGTTATTGAGCATCCTATTTCCATGAATTTTCTATTATGTGAAATTTCAACTAGTGATTGAGCATCCTATTTCCATGAATTTGCTATTACAAATATGCATCACAATTATCTGTGCATTGCATTGCATTTGCTTTGACTTGTCTCTTATTTTGATTATTTGTACTCTTGATGACTTGTACTTAGTTGATATTGTTGATGATTCTAGACTACTTGATACTTGCTTTTGACTGGAGATTACTTGATATGTGAATTATTAATTGTACTTGTTGTTGTTACTTGATGATAGTTGATGATTATCCATGACTACTAGATGATACTAAAATTTGACTGTACTTGATATTCTTCACCATCTTGCGGTGATTATTGTTGTGGAGGTGTCAGGACCAAAAAATCAAGTTGTGATGGCATCCACATTCCACTTCTATACAAGCATAACTCCGGTACAGAAAAAGTAGTGACAGGGCAGTATCAAGTCCCAAAAGAAAAGAGAAGGAAAATAAGCGTAAAAGAAGAAGAGGAAACATAAATACATAAAAAAAATGATTCCCCAAAAACCTAGTGTTTAGGTTGTCTAGCATCTATATAGATAATAGTACAAAATACAACCCACAATGGGGTAAAACTAAAAAATAACCATACAGACTCCAAGAAGAATAGATTTAAAGACAGAAGGAAGGCCGACCAGTATGAACACCAAGTGCTCACTGTTTCTCCTGAAATAGCACCAATCTAGATCGCACGGCCACATCTAATTCTTCTGACTCATACCTGGATCTTTATTACAAAAGATACAAAAGTATGGTGAGAGTACAAAAATCAATAGGTACTCAGAAGGCATGATAGGACGATCGGGAAAAAGTAAGCATAAGCAAGGTAAACCATCTCCTAGCCCAACTATGGTCTCGATCCAAGAGTAACGCACCAAAGATGCTACAACTACCAAGAGGAATTCCCAAAGGGATAAGTACTCATTCATACAAGGGAGAACATGAAACTATCACATCTCGGGCCAATACAAGTCACTCCTAGGCTCGCACCGGGATAGGGACATACTCATCACAAAGGGTCACTAACTGTCCAACAATAACTATGTCACACAGGGAAATCACCCACATACTCATTAACACAATAATTACAACCTTCCTAAATCAGCTCTAATACTAGCGATAGAAAATTGGGGGCTAGCTACTAAGCTCTATCCACTAATCTTTCCCCTTCCAGCCAATCTACCTTCTAGAGTGAGCCTATAAATAACACACACCAAAGGTTATACTCCCCTCAACCATACTATATTCCAGAGTCGGCATCAGACATGTGGGTAGGGAAAAATAGCCCTAAGATAAGTAACTAAGTCACAATGAAGCTAAGTAGGTCGTAGGCCATAGGCTAGGAGAAATAATATAACAGTGCTCCAACTAGTATTCCTGCCTCGAGATGGCATTTCACAATACATATACCATACTGATACCTAGTATGGAAAGCAATAGACCATAGCCTCCCTAGATCCCGTCACTAACCTCGAGGGGCATATTATGTTACCTAAAATGTTGAATAAGGCGCGAAATCACACGAATTTAGAAAAAAAAATAATCCACACATCAAGACGAGTAAAACAAGACCCATATTTCTTTATAAATAACTGGGTCGAAGTCCAAACTAAAAAGGGATCTGTAAACCCTCTTAGCTAGGAAAGATGACATATTTATACTAACATATTAAGCACGACTCATAGATACTATAATACAAAATTAGGATCATTGTAACATTAGAAAATAAAGAAATAAGACCAAAAAGTTTATGTGATAAATAAAACTTTATAACTAAAGAGAAATCAAGATATTACACAGAAGAAATGATCATAGGACTACCAAATTATGATTCGATAAAGTAAAAACTCAATTAAACACCTTAATATAATTTATTTAAGCTTGGAGGACCACAAAATTAAGAGAAAATGGAAGTTTTTCATCAAAATAAAGAAAAAGAAAGATATATACTGCTACCCAGGCAATGTCCCGCAATCGCGGTCACCACCCTATGATTGTGATGGGTTAGTCTGCTAGGCCTGCACGATAGCAGAGAGGAATAAGGGAAACCCTTCACAAATGCGGCCAAGGCCCGTAAGCGTGGAGGAGACTAGATTTGGCTAACTTAAAATTAATCAAAAAGGAGTATGTAAAGGAAACAAAGTCTGATTTCGACAAACCATAGATGAAATTTTTAAATGAATAATATTTTAGGCTCAATGGAACTGATGAAAAGATAATTCTAGGTCTAATAAGATGAGTAAGGCCCAAAAATTCTATAATTATAAATGAATTAAGGTATAAACTGCTAGGAATCTAAACTGTTGGTCACTCCATCAAGTCATAAATGATGTGGGTTAGCTACAAATATTCTTTAAATGCAAAGGAATCACAAAAAATAATGAAAATGGACTTACAAACTGATGAGTGGTAAAATTACCACTTTTTGAAGTCTTGTTTGTTATTCTTTTGCAATGTTTTATCATCATATGAGCCCATTTTATGTTGTGAATTAATGAATTTTACGTCTGGGTTGATAAAGAATCACAATGGATGAAAAAGACTGAAAATAGAGAAAAAAGTCTACACTTTAATGAAATCTGGCAGTTTAGCGTGATCGCTCTATTTGGGCTCTGAACAGAAAATTGGGAATTAGTGCTATCGCTCAACCCCAACGCCATCATGCCAAAGATGAAAATTATTAATTAGTGTGAACATGCTCCTTGGACGCAATTGCACTGGAGAGAGACTTAGCAAACCTTGGACAGACTTGGAATTTCACCCCTTACTCCCAAATTCAACAAATACTCCAGCAGCCCTCAGGTCTCATATCCTTGGGCTGCCAAGAACTTCTTCTTGTTTTTATTTTACATCTCAAAAGAGGTCAAGAACACTACACCTTGAGTTGAAGATTTGGATGAAAACCATTGTATTAGTTGTACCAATTTCTTCTTCTCTTAGTTTTATTGCATATTTTAATGTGTAGTTTTTATTCCTCTTTTGGAGATAGACATATTTCAATATTCATTAAAGAATGTTAGTTTTAATTTTATTTATTTCTTTTATATAAATATTTAGTTGTCGATTATTATTTGGGTTTTATAGATCTAAATCATTGTGTGCTTATTGATTTCCAAAGGGGTGCTAACCCTAGGGATTTCCCTTTTATCTTGATTTATCTTGACCATGGTAAATTAAGATTGAAAATTTTGATTTAGCATAACTTGAGTATTTGCCTCATTATTGGATTTGATCCATAACTGGAAGAATCCTAGTGAAGCCTAATTAGGCTGTATTCATACTCCTTAGCTTGGCTCGAGAGAACAAGCAACAGAAGGTTTGTTAGTGTTCAAAAGAAACTAGTGGCACCTGATATTTAGTGCTCAAAAGAAACTAGTAACACATTAGAATCCAAGGCTAATCTTTTAACCCAGTGTAGTCAAATTAGTGTTTAATTTAATATAATTGATTATTAATTACCTGAGTTATTTATTGGTCTTGTTTGGATTGTGAAACTATAGATCAAACTCTTGTTTTTCTTTTTATCTTTTATTTTTTGTGAAATCTTTTCTATATTTATCCCCTTCTTTATATGTTATACTTTTTCAAGTCATAGTAATTGTGCTTTATTTTACACCCTTACTTGATTGCATTTATATTGTTCCTTATGGATTCAACCTCGACCTCATCTGTTGGGTAATTATACTTTACAATATCCGCATACACTTGTAGATTGATTTTCTTGGAGCGTAATTTAGCATTATCAAAAAATGGGGTCGTTGTCGGGAATAATTTGGTGTATTGTGTTGGTTTTGGAATTAGAGTTTAATTATTCTAATTTGTATCTATCAAAATATGTTCATATTTTTGTTAGGTTTTTATTGTAGGTTTTGCTTTTTTTTGTTTGTTAAATAGAATCTTAGGTTAAAAATGATGTTAATGGTTGTAGTCCATATCTTCAAAACATATTCCCTCACCATGAGTGAAATCCTGAGAGTGCCATTGGGAGAGAAATGAGTGCACCATTTAATTACCATAAAGAGCATTCAAGTGCCACGAGGTTGACTACCCTTCATGAAGAAGACCTTAACATGGCTAGTAATGTATGATGATTTTCGTCAATGAATTTCAAAAGTGTTGGGATATTTCTTCAATAGGCATATGGAGTTATGTTAAAATGCGGCACTATTTGAAATTGGCATCTACAACTTGGAAAATAAATTGGGAGTCCAAGTTGATGATTTTTCTATTGAACATCAACGGGTTATAGATATTTATTTGGAGTCGGTATCCATGGAGGAGGAGGTGAGAGTTGATTATGGGGAGCTGATGGAGATTTGAAATCCATTCAACCCCAAGATCATTCATGATGTTGAGATACAGGAGATGATACTAGAGGTTCAAATGAAAGTTCAATGATACATGATTGACGCCTTTAGTGCAATGGGGACAAGGTTTCTTAAATTGAATCAACTTCAATAGTGATGCACATTAAACCACATTCCAAATCATTTTTAAATATTATTTTTAGAGGAGGATGAACAAAATGAAATATCCAATCCTTTGGAGAATATGGGTAATGTTTATGAAGGTGTGTTTGTGTTGAAGTTCACAATGCCATGGAGAAAAATGATGTTCTCCATTTAAAGGCCAAGAAGTGCAAGATGCGAAATCAAGTCTTGGCCTTCTTATTAATTTTTCACAGTCCCTTGCAATCCAAAGAAAACTTTATCATAAGTTTGGAGGAAATTCAAGTCTCTAAAGTGTCGAGATAAAATGGTAAAGTGATGGTTAGTATTTTTTAATTTCTAGTTTTAAAATATCATGTTCAACATTTTTAAAGTAGCTTAGGATTGCACTTTTGACTAACCCACAAGTGCATAGTTGTTTTGGAGTAAAACGAGGCTGTAAGTGAATTTTTGAGCCAAATTAGTGACCATAGAGCTAAAACAGTGACCTACACAACTTTGGCTCTCAACCAAAAGTCACACTTTAGTGTTGGTGACATTCTTTAAATTTTTATGACCAAATTGCAAAATCCACGATCGCCTTAACATTTTACTCAGCGCAATCGCGCTATACGAGAACAACCGCTCTATTTAAAGGAAATTGGAATTGTTGTGATCAAGATAGGTCAGTACGATCACGCTTTTGCGGTCTTCTTTAAAAAATAGAGCATTTCATCATCCTTTCCACTTTCCCCTATTATATTCCCCTATTGCCAAAAGTCATTAGGTATCATTTGCTCATATTTCTTCCATACATTCTGTGATCATGTAAGTATCTCGCTCTTCGTGTATTATTATCTCTCATTGCCTCAAATGTTATGGAATTTTTAAAGGGGTTCCTAATGTTGGTTAACCCCAGTTCAACTAATATGATTTTTCTTGAAGGATAGAATGTGGGTTCTGAAATATTCCTACTGTTGAAAATTTAGGGAAGTCGTGAGTACCCATAACCCCATCATTATAAAGTTCTTGAAAATAATTGAAATGGGATATTTACAAGGGGAAAATATGGAAACTATTTCTTAATTAATGAGACAACCTTCCCCTGTGCTTAACGTTTTCGTGTAACCCCAAATATTTAATGGTGAACCTTTGATGTTTTTGTTGTTGTGAAATAAGGTTTTATCGGGGAAGAAAATGAACCCTTTTGTTCATCTCCATCGTGTTGTATTAGAGCGATCACACAATTCTGGATATGGTGCGATTGCAGTGTATTAGCGCAACCACACTAATTACAAGGATTGTACAAAAACAATAGCTTTTGATGGAGCAGTGTTTTCGAATTTTTAAACCATTTCTTTGGATCAATGCACTTGTTATATAATGCTTTAAATGTTGATACTTTTTTCTAGCATTGCTAAACACTCTTTAGGTACTTTTGGGCTAAAGTGAGGGAGAAATGATCATAATTTTGAGGAGGAGATCTATGATGCGACCAGGTTCGCTTCTCTTGAATCTTCTAGGAGGTATGCATTAGAGTTGGAGTCGAGGAAGTTGTTACTGGGAGAGGGATTGTTATAGAACATGTATATTAAAGATTTCCAGTGTTTATGCATGGTTGCTTAGATCAAAGGGGAAATGCTCCATAACTACTCTGTGAAAGGGAAAATAAGATAGTTGTCCTGGAGTTCTATGCAAGTTGTTTGGGGAAAACATCAGAACTGGGTCTAAGGAAATAAACCAATATTATGGGTTGGATGATAATTACACTTCTCTCTTCAGTGAGAGGAAGAGTATCAGTAGACCATGGATCACATCCGTAGTGTGCCTAGGCCAAGTATTATCATTCTTTCACCGCTAGGATAAAAATGGTTATCAATAATTTTTAGAAGAGCCCAGCCATGTCAAAATGATACTGAGGTTCCACCTTATAAGGCATACATAGTAGCTGCTATGATTGAACAAATCCCTATGAATGTGGGTTTCGGAGATCAAGAACTGTGCTAGGAGTAATATTGTGTCCTGTGGTTCTTTCTATAATACTAATATCTTCCAAGAAATAAGGTTCAAATTTGATTTTGATGATGATTGGATTGATCTGAACGTCTCAATTTATCCATTGAGGAAGACTAAATGGGACTTAGCGGTGAAGAAAATGAAGCTAGAGTCATGTTTGACTTCAGAAGGAACAACTAATAATGAGCCAGAGTTCATATAGATAGAGCCTCCCACATCTATTAATGACACTCACTCAAGCTAGAGACCTTCTGCCATGCCTAAGACATTTAAACATCTCTTTACTCAGATACTTGGACTGCTTGCTTTTATTCGGGAGCTAGTGACCAGCCCGCCTTCTAAGGCACCCGATATTGAACCCACTTTAACTAATATGGTTGTAATTCAGGAGAGGATTGATGAAGGATATAAGAATTTATAAAAGAGGTACTTCTCCCAGTAAAAGAGGTTGGAGAAAATGACCAAGGAGATGACGGTGCAAAAAAGACGGAGAAAGCACGCGACAAGCCGCTGACGAGGATATGAAAGAGCATAAAGGGTTATTGCTTAGTGTATAATACTGAAGAGTTTGGAGATGATGATGGAACAATTGGGGGAGATATTGATGGATTGGCTAGTTCTCTTTAGTGTTCATAATTTGTGGATTCCAGGAAGCTCTTCAATGTAGTATTATATTATTTTTACTATTTTATAGGAGGGCACTGTTCTATATTTGTTTTGGGTGTTGTTATCTATGCTTTATTTTTGTTTTACCTATTATATATGAGTGGAAGAACCCTTTTCGAGTTTTGATGATGTTGTGATATTGTGTCATCTTTGGGCTTGATCTTGTATATATAGTATGGTTGCTTTGTGGATTAGCATTTTATTTTATTTTTAGTAGAGTATTTATATTTCTTGATTAGCATTTTATTTTATTTTTAGTAGCATTTTTATTTTTCTTTCTTATTGTTTTGTATTGGTAGGTTACTTTTCCCATTGATGTATAGATTGACGACTTTCTTCAGGAAGAACGTCATAATCTTTTTGATTTTTATATTTATTGGTGTATAGATTGAATGGTTAATTGGTACAAGTAGTCTCCAGTATGAGCTGACCCTCTAAAAAATTGTAAATTGTAAAAATCAAAAATAAATGGTTTTGTAAATATATTTTAATTTGTTTTTTGATTTTTGATTCACAAGTTGCTAATTTCTTTATAATTTTTTCATGACTCTAATTGCTCTTATTTAGTAAGTGAAACTTAGTCATCTTGAATAATTCATATGCCAGAGGTTGTGAGTTTTTGTCTCTAATTATTTTTCTACTTGTATTATCTAGAACTTACCTGGTTAGTCTTTTAATACTAGTCTTGATTGATTTTGGTTAGAGAAATGACCTTAGGCCTTCATTTTGATTATCTTAAAACCACTTGACCTAAAAATCCTATCACTACATGATGTTTTATCCCTACTTACCCCCTTTGAGCTTTAAGCCTTTTCTTTGGCAACCCCATTAGTAGCTTTGATCCATTCTTGAATTAATTAATCTTTTGAACCCTTCCTCCCTTGAATTCTAAAATTAACAACTTCTTCTAAAAGCCTAAGCTAGGGGTGTGTGGTCAGTTGTAGGATGTGTTGATGGTTTTGTGATTGCTTCCTAAGGGAAAACGATAAAGAAAGGTTGAATTAAAGCTAATAAGAAAATAAAAAGAAGAAAAATAATATAAAAAGTTGTTAATAAATGGGGAAACTAGAGTAAAACCAATAATGTTTTGTAGATTATGGAAATACTTAAACAAAAAAGTGAGCAAAGTTTGGATAATAAATGCAAAATGTTGTGTAGTATTCAATGAGGGTGTAGTCACTATTATGCTAAATTATTATCCTACCAATCAAGAATCCTACATTACAAGCTTTAAAAAGTCCTTGTGGGATCTCCAAGCGTACACTTTTTAATTAGTGATGAAAGAAAATAAAGTCAAGATTATTGTATAATACGAGTGGCATTTGAATTTCTTTATTAAGTGTGAGTGTGTGCTTTCGTCCCTTGTTTTCTTGTTTTGTATAAAGTGTGTTTTAGGACTTCCTTTGTTATGAGCGCATATCAATTAGCAAGGATTAGTGATGTTGAAACATTCCAAAAGTAAGGTAATTGAGCATATGTTGTGAACTTGTGTCTTTGAGTCACTTATTGAAATTCCTTGTTGTTACTATGTCATTTTATGTGTTCTATTGCATACTTGAAAATGTAGTTGAAATGAAGAAGGTGTTGCTCACGTATTAGTTGAATAATTTTCAGTAGTGCTTGAATTGATAAAGTCATCTCGGTATATTTGTATTTTTTTTTTCTTTAGGACAAGCAAATATTTAACTTGTGAGTGTTGATTAGTGATGAAATTGACACTTTTCGAAGTCTTGTTTGTTATTTTTGGTAGTGTTTTATCATTATATGAGCCCATTTTATTTTGTGAATTGATGAATTTAAGGTTTTGGGTTATTAAGAAGCACTATGGATAAAAAGGACCAAAAATAGAGAAAAAGGCTATAGATTCTGGAAATCTAGTAGTTTAGTGCGATTGCGCTATTTGAGCGCTGAAGAGAAAATAGGGTATCAATGGGATCGTGCTATCCCAACGCCATAGCTCCAAAGATGAAAATCATTAATTAGTGTAAATGCACTCCTTGGACGCGATCGCACTGGAGCGCTCTTGAGCAGACCTGGGACAAACTTTAAATTTCACTCCTTTCTCCCAAATTCAACAAATACTCTAACATCCCTCAAGTCTCACATCTTTGGGATTCCAGGAACTTCTTCTTTGTTTTTTACATCTCAAAAGGGGGAAAGAACTCTACACCTTAGGTTGAAGATTTGGATGAAAATCATTGTTATATTTGTACCCATTTCTTCTCCCTTAGTTTTATTGCATATTTTTAGTATGTAATTTTTATTCCTTGTTTGGATATTATTGATAGATATAATTCAATATTTATTCAAGAATGTTGGTTTAGTTCTCTTTCTTTCTTTTATATAAATTATTTACTTGTTGATTATCATTTGGGTTCTACACATCTTGATTTAGCTCGACCATAGTAAATTGGGATTGGCATAACTTTGATTTAGCATAACTTGAGTATTTGTCTCATTATTGGATTTGAGCCATAATCGGAAGAATCCTAGTGTAGCCTAATTGAGTTTTGTTCATTTTCCTTAGCTTGGTTAGAGAGAACAAGCGACAGAAGGTTCATTAGTGTTTGAAAGAAATTAGCGGCACATGCTATTTAGTGTTTGAAAGAAACTTCACATTAGAATCCAAGGCTAATCTTTAAACCCATGTGTAATCAATTTAGTGTTTAGTTTAATATAATGGATCATTCATAGGATTAATTAACTTAGTTATTTGTTGTTCTCATTTGGATTATGAAACCATAGGTCAAACCCTTATTTTGATTTATATATTTTATTTCTTGTGATACCTTTCTATATTTATTCCCTCTTTTACGTGTTAGATCCATTCGAGTCATAGTAATTTTGTTTTAGTTTTCTTTCTTACTTGATTGACTTTATATTATTCCTCGTGGAATCAACCCAACCTCATCAGTTGGGTAATTTTATCTGACAACATCTGCATACACTTTTAGATTGATTTCAGAGTGTAGTTTAGCATTATCAAGTGCCATTATAATATCCACCACTAAATAAACTTGCTTCCATGAAAGTTAAGAAGAAAGAAGCACCGAAAGTCAGAAATAAATAAGAACAGAAAGCTCAAATGATAAAATAAATAGGAGGGGTCTGGCACATAATGACCTAACATAAAGTTGTGGAACATAGGGTGAACTGCTACTAACTCTGGGGGTAGGGCCAATATGTAGGAAACATTGCTAATCTTCTCCGTAATCTCGTATGGCTCAATGAATCCATAAATCCCTAAGTCCTCAATACTAACTCAAGAGGCCAAAGTCTACGAACTACAACCCCTTTATTTACTTTGTGCTATACGCCATTTATCTCGAATAAATTTGACTCTCTTTGTAACATCCCAAATCAAATCTGAAGTCTGAATTCAAGTCCTATGATAACTATAACAATCAATCGGCGATTTGCAATACCTATGGTACCCAACTTCGAGTGGTGCCAACCTCAACTACCACCAAAATCGAGGACACAAGTTCACGGTATATCCTGACATACCCAAGTGATCTTCTCGGACTGGCTTTCAGTTTGTGGATGGAAATCAGTAATGTTCTATCCGCCATAATTGATAAGTGAACTGAATGCCTCCATCTAAAATGACAGAAATTGGAAACCCGTGTATATGAAGATCCTATCAAACATACCAAATAGAAAAAAAAACTTGCACATCTTCGCTA
>JBDJHY010165852.1:0-12467 GCA_039654485.1 Withania somnifera | reverse complement strand
TATTAGCTTTAGTATTATTTAATCGCTTGTTCGAAAGTTTTTTTAAATTTATGAATAATTGATACTTATATTAGATATATTAGTTATACACCTCATTTAGTTAAATAGGTGATTGTGGAGGATACAAATTACCGTAGATGATTCCTTAGGTAGTTGAAAATTGCCTCATTTGTTTCTTTATATTAGTAGACTTAGTATCATTGTGAATTGTGAGTTCTTGTAATTAAATTTTTGTGAGAACTTGATGTTTTGTGCATTTCGATTGTTGTACTATTTTGTAGTAGTGACTATTATTTTTTAGTATATATTATCATATTTTCTTTAAAATTTTGTCTTGACTTTTTCTTCCCTGTTGTTTTTCTTTTTGGATGACTTAGTAATCTTTTTACTTAAGCTAAGGATTTTTTGGAAATAATATCTCTATTTAACAGGATAGAGATTAAATCTACTATATAATATCATTCCCAGACCCCACTTTAAAATTACACTGGGTGTGTTATTATTGCATTGCATAATTTACTAAAATGCCTTGCACTTCTTTAGCTTTGTATACTTTGACGAACTTCAAAGATATATGTCTAATCATGTTCATGCATGTTAATAATCTTAGTATTGCTAATGTCATGATTTGCTAAATATAACAATACATGTCATGTCTAGTAAGCTAGAATAGCGTTGTCCTGGTAATCATTTCTCCTCAATATTTCTCCTATCTATCTCTCCTTTTACACATAGTCAACATCTCACACATTCGCACTGAACATTTATATCTCCTCTTCACATGCTCAACCACCTCATTCCTGCCTTATCTTCTCCACCACAAAGACTTGTCCCAAATATCATTGTTCTTAGTCCTATCTCTCCTCGCGTATGTCCACATATCTATCGCAACATCTTAATTTTTGCTATTTGCATCTTCCGAACGTGCAATTCTTGACTGACCAACACTTTATTTGTACACCATTGCTAATATAACAACCACTTTATAAGACTTAGATACTCAGAATCCCCTCTCTTAAAATTATGCAAGGCAATTAATTTAACACACCAAACCAACCAGTAAAAAAGAAATAATTCAACATTACTAATACACCCTCTTCAATACTATATCTATACCAACCAAACGACCTCAATGATACAAACTTTCACAACTTTTTATTGGATCTCATATTCACACGACTCATTAACACTCCCCAAACCCCACCCTCCCCCGCGCACCCACACAAAATTTAGACAGAGCTAAACTTAATGCCAATAAAAGCTATAATTCAAGATTACAGATGAACCACTTCTACAGTTTTGTGCATTCTCAAACCACCAATATATAACCTCAAACCGCAAAACTCACATTGTTCTTTCCTTTCAAAATATCATAAAACTGCACCGGCTTCTTCTTAGGCCCAACACAAGTTTCCTGGAAAGTCAAACATATAGCTGTTACTTTGGGTGTCAAAGTAAGTGTGTTAGGATTGAATTTGGGCAGATCAAAATAAATTGAATTAATGAATAAACAAATTACACTCCAATAACTATGGGTCGTCTAGTCTACAAAATATGTTCGTGTATTAGATAGTACTAATATACATATAATATACTATACGTATACATAACATACTGATACCATACGCAATTGTGTACATATGTAGTGTATACTTGGGCCATGTTTGGTAAACTAGATCGCAGAATGATATGTATTGATAACTCTCCCTTAATTATTAATGGTGGGGTTAAGGTTACTTGGGCCGAAATGAGTTGAGTCAAAATGGAAAAAACAATGGGTGATCAACCCAAACCTGCAAACTCTTACCAAGTTTTTATTTCTTTATTTGTTTTCTTATAATGTATTTATTACCTTGAGAAAAAGGTTTTCTTCATATTATAGCTTATACAACATATTAAAGAAATAGCCTTTCTTAAAATACTTTCATGAAGTTTTTCCTGGATCAATTTGGGGTATATATTAGCCCAACTTTTAGATGGAATTAAATTAGACGATTCAAAATGGATTGAGTTAATAAATGGATGGGTTATTAAAGTGAGTGTGTTGGTACATTAAGGTCAATAATTTTTCAAGAAAATGACCAGTGACTCATTGTTGGAACGATAACCATACCTCTATGGCAGCTGCCAAGCGCAAAATGGATGCTTCACACCACGGACGCCCAATGAGCTGCATGCCTATGGGAAGTCCTTGCTTGTCATAGCCAACCTAACAAAGAAGATTTCAACAAGAGTTTAAAACAGTTGGAGATATTATTGGTACCGCCTTAATTGGTATAGTTTGCACATGGTGAATGAATCTGCTTAGCTATAATGAGGCTATTTGGACCGTGTACAAAATTTAGTATGCCTCGGACAGAGCTTTTCAATATTCTGGAAAGTTATTTTCTCAAGCTGCAGTTTGTCTAAATTCGCAAGTACATAGGATAAAGAGGTAATGCTTACAGGGACAGAAATTGCAGGAAAGCCCAGAAGATTTCCTGCAACTACGAACCGCATAAGATTTCCTGGTAGAGAGAGTGTGATACAAAAAGCAATATAAGATTGTAAAGTAGTACCTATCTTTAGTTCATTAAACAAAAAGGAGGATAATGCATAAGAAGTTTGCAGCTAACTATACTTTAAAAGTTTCACGCAGGTACCACAGTTAAGAATATTTTTTAAAAAGGACCATCCTTCTTAAATCAGTATGTGCAACAACACGAGACGTTACTCCAGTTGTAAGAGCATCTCATTTCCAACCAAGACATTTGAAGTTCGAATAACCAAGGGAAAAGTGGGATGAATCACTGAGAGACTGAAGGTTTGGGATTCTGGGGTTTACCAAGTCAAAGTGAAAGAAATGTGCAACCACTCTATAGAGCTCATATTTCAATCTTTTCAGACTTCGTTAGACATGAAGCACTTGACAGCATCACCCAAACAAATGAACAAGAGTATCATAACGACAATACCTGAAACCCGCATATTGGTCTCTCCAACTTTAAGAGCAGTAGCTGATATTATGGGTGCCGTCATTCTGAAGAATTGGGGAAACAATTGTTAGCTAAAGATGGTTTCACGGATATTCATATTCCAGCAGCAGAAAATAATTAACAAACGTAATGATTTTCACATACATGATTTTTCAAACACGTTAACTTTTATGAGTATACGCACATTTCAAATGTTTGATATGTAGATTTGACATCATCAAAGTAATCATCTCAAACTATCATCTTCTTGTTGTTCCAGTTAAAGAAAAATCTTATCCATGATTCATCACTAACTAAATTCAAATAATATAATTGGAATGGTGAGGGAAGTAATGCTATTCACAAGCATTACAGATTAGGTGCATGCACATAAAGAGAGATGTGAAAATTTTACAGATCGTCTTTCAAATAATTAATAAGGTGCTTTTAATTACCATGAAAGTGATAACAAAAACCATGCTCTTATCACCCAAAGATACGAATGTTAGTAGTTACATACGCAGTAGTAGGTGTCACAATGATATCCACCTTCTTGAAAATCTCCATGTGATAATACATTAACCTTTGCCTGAAATAATTAGAGAGGTTACATCAAATAACTTATTGTACCTAAAAACTTGGCATGATATCAGAAGAGAATGCACTTCCCCTTATCGTTAGTTGAATAAACTACAAAAAAATTATTGGAATGAATGCTTTCATTAGTATAAGATACAAGAGAATAAACAAGATTAGAGAGAACAGCACAGCAACCAAAATTTAAGAGCATAAAGTGACTGGCTATTTTTGTTTTTAATCCTACATACATTCTTATGAGAAGAAATAGAACCTATCTGGATGAATGTCAACACAGTATTAATCTAAACACCAATCGTGAAAAGGATAAATAAGAAGGCTAATAGTCACTTTTTAACATACAGAGATCATAATTTTTCTTGAGCAAATATATGAATAGCAACCTAACCTATGGATCCAAACTAAAGCATACCCAAAAGATTTAATTTCATTTTCACCAGATATCAGCGGGCAATGGTGATGAGAATCTTGTGTAATTGACAAGATTTCTCTTTATTTATGCAACCGGAAGCAGCATCACTACCCGACAAAAGGTAGGGGTAAGGTATGCTTACCTCCTACCCTGTGGGATCACACAGGGTATGGGTATGTTCTTGTTGCATTTATGCAGCCTTTACCCGACAGAATACCACTGTCAGAGACTTCCAAAGCTATGCAGATCTCAGTTTAAATATATCTTTAGATGCCACTAAATTGCAGTGCAGATCAAATTCAGATTTGCTGAATTATGCCCCACCTTAGAGACTGTGCAGTAACATAATCCGACGCTGTAAATGATCGAAATAGTGCCAAACTTATCCGGGAGTCATACGTTAATCTCGCTAATTTCCTGGAAATCAGGTCATGAACAAATTATATATGAATGCGGAGCTGCAATGTATTCATCGAGAAGAATATGAATAATGCCATTATGCTATGTATTGCCCCAGACCAGCCAGCTCAAGCACATGAAAGACCTGCTCAGTAAAGTTGACATACCCATTCTCAACGTACGGATTCAGTTGAGAGAGTGCTTCAGAGCCAATAGAAACAACAAGTGCATTGTGCATCTCATGCAACTCTGGTATTGCAATCTCTGTTGTCTTCAATTAGGAAAGAAAGACAAAGCTAGCTAAGAAAAACAGAAACAGTAAATGGTAGAAAGAAATAGTTTGTCACAAAATTGATGCTCGGAGCCAAGATTTTTCACTAAGAGGGTTCAATTATTAAGAAGTAAACACATGAGCTAGCAGAAGGGGGAACATCTACTGTATATACATAAAAAATAATTTTAATCGTGTATAAATAGTGTAGCTCCACTGCTGCTCAAAAGACCCGCTAACTCTAAGCAAGCAAGATGGACAATTCCTTGACAGTAACAAAGAATTGGATATGGGCAGTAAAACTCACTTCGCACCCATGTTTTTCCGATAGCTGATTAAGAATATGCTCACACGTGTCAGATATTTCAGCTGAAAAAACATCATTGAACCACTGCAGGAGGAATTCAAGAAACAATAAAACTGTTATAAGAAAGTTACATTTCAGACACTTCTCAACAAGAAAAGCAATTACCTCAGTATACTTTCCAACGCGCAGTGATCCCAGAGTGCTCCAGCTCTCACATGAACTTAAATTTGGTAAACAAGGGATGGCCTGAAACATAACAAAGAAAACTAAAGGACTTTAATGGAATAGGAACATGCACAACTTAGCTCTGCAACACATAAGGTGAAATTTTTCTTGAAAATGAAACACGGCTCCAGAATAATCCAAATAAGATGTGCAATGCTCCCTAGATTATCTAAACAAGAAAAAGGCATTAGAAATAAACCTCTTTCCTTGTACTCTCGAGGACTGATGTTAGGTCCTACTACATCAGCCAGAAGTTACTTTCTTCAATATTGTAGTTCACATAATGACATAAACCCGGCTATTAAAGGAGTTGACGGCTTCAGGACTTCTATCTGCAGAATTTATCCGGAAGCCCGAAAGAGACTGACAATACCACTAGAGAAGCCACTCTCCAGGATTTACATACTAACAGGGTCCCAACACTAAGAAGTTGTATATCAACTCTTATCTTAAGATTTCATCTGGGGTTTTAAGATATGAGCAAAACTATAGCAGATGGCCAATCAATGCCATTGGAGGAACATGCCTAGAGAACTCTATAAAATCACTTTGGATTCTGTGACATTTTAACGAAATAGTGGAAATGGGAAAAGATGCATCCCACAACCTAGACTATAATGATGAGCATGCGCTATTCTTGGGTAATTACCGGTTTTGAAGAAACTCTCTCAGCAGGAGATCCTAAAATTGCAGCATACCTGATAATAAGATATCACGAGTTAGCTTTCTGGAAGTGCTTATCTTAAGCTCATTTAAGGCAAAAAGTAGAGAAATCCTTGTTAGTTAGAGATTGAGGAGTAGTTGATTGATAGATTGATTAACTCGCATAGTTGGAGGAAGGAGTCTTGTATATTTACTACTTTCATCTCTCAAAGCATAAATAGATCAGGAAACGCACTCTCTCAAAGACCCAAGATAATAGTGGAAAACCCTATAAGGCTTTTTCAAGAGTAAATTTAAGCAAAATAAAGCAGAACAGGATATGCAGGAATAATGAGAGAAACACCATCAAACCTTCTGCTGATAGTAGAACTTCACAGGCATATTACATGAATTCAAGTACTAGGGCAAGTTATTTTCACATTCTTCCCCAGTGGTGATGGTCAAGGCCGTTTTGTATTATTGCATCACCATTTACTGAACTATAAGCAATGGGGTCAGAAAACAAGTACACTAGGACATTCAAAACCATTGACTACTTACACCAGTATGGCATCCTCAACAGTTGCTGTGATAGGTCCAACAATTGCCACAGTTCCACTATGATACATCAACCTGGAAAAAGGAAAAATGATGAGACTAAGAAGTTACCTATTTAGGATTTACAAAGCTAGTGTGAAAATAACAAAGTATGCACATAGAAGATTTACAATTAAGTTGACAAAAAGAACATATTTGCAAGTATAATTGCTACAATTAAGCAAAAAATAGAATATTCATTATGCCATAGAAGGAACTTCAAGAAAAATTCTTTTTCTTTTTTTGAGAAAGAAAAAAAAAGATTTTTTCTTGAAGTTCCTTCTATGGCACAACAATCATGTCAGGGAGAGGTGATTAGACAACATATCACGCAATTTCAACTTACTGAGGACGTGACATTAGATAGGAGGGTAAGCTCCCGGCGGTTTATTCATCTGACCTTAAACTAGGGTCATTTTTTATTCTGCAATATTTTCTTCATATGGAGGACACAAATTAGTTCATACTACTAGTAGTAGAATTGCTCCTATAGTTTCTTGTCCTTCGATTTCTGTTACTATCTATTGTTTTCTATACCTTGATTATCGTTTTGTTCTGTTATAGTTTCTGCCATTACTATGTGTTGTTTTTGTTACTATCGTTGTTTCTTGTACTTCCTTTCTTTTATGGACTGCTTTGAATTGCTTTTCCTTGAGAAAAAGGTCTATGAGAAATAGCCTCTCTACCTCCGAGGTAAGTGAGGTTTGTACACGCTCTACCCTCCCCAAACCACACTTTGTGGGCTTACAATGTAGGGTATGTTGTTCTTATTGTGTTGGGGTTAGCTTGCGTGCACAT
The DNA here is from genome assembly GCA_039654485.1 of Withania somnifera. Lineage (NCBI taxonomy): Eukaryota > Viridiplantae > Streptophyta > Magnoliopsida > Solanales > Solanaceae > Withania > Withania somnifera. The sequence continues at coordinate 5,265 of JBDJHY010165852.1, read as the reverse complement.
CAACTACTACGCTGGGTACTAGTACCTCCACCAGCATAACTACTACATAACACTACTCACCAAGGTTTAAATAGATCACAATGCAGGCATATAATTTCAAAACTCCTCCAAAATAGGAGCTTACCCTTCCATGTCAGTCCTGCGAAATGTTGTCTTCAAGCCCACCACACCGCAAAGGGAAGCAGGAACCCGAACTGAACCTGTAAAAAATGAACTTTAGCAAACATGGCATACAAAGATTTCATAAGATATTCACGTACAGACAACCTCCTCCATCTGTTCCCAGAGCAGCAGAACACAGTCCAGAAGCAACAATAGCTGCAGAGCCTGAGGAAGAACCGCCTGCGTACCTATCTGGAGCATGTGGATTCCTGGTTGTCCTGTCATATAAACAAATCCACTACCCATACTGTTGTTTATAATGAAAAAACATTACCTAAATGGAGTGGAAAGTTGAATTGTTAAACTTGTCCAGAGTACACGTACATAGCAATAATTAAGTCCACAATTCAAAAGGAAACAGTTCTATGAGATCTTTAAAAAAATTCAGAATTCACGTACATAGCAATAATTAGGTCCACGATTCAAAAGGAAACAGTACTATGGCAAATTTTTTCCCCAGGTTTGCTACTTCATTTAATATTGGACAAATGTGTGACTTAATTAAATGTTTTAGTGAGCTTTAGCATCATGACTTACTATGAGACGGCGAGAATTTCTTGTCTATTGTGTACAGATTGTAAGCTAAACTCACCCAAAATGTGCATTGTTTCCGGTTGTTCCGAGGGCCAATTCATGCATATTAGTCTTTCCAACCAAAACTGCACCGCAACTTCGTAATCTTGTGACGCAGACAGCATCCTTCTTCACTTCATGAATCTCGTGAAACCAAGTTGTTCCACCTGTTAGCAGTGGCGGAGTCAGAATTTGAAGCTTATGGGTTCTAGATTTTATATTTTTAAGTTACTGCATTCTATATTGATAGTAAGTACATATTCAATGATTTTTTAAGAAAAATACAAAGTTTGAACCAAAGCTAATGGGCGACTGAACCCATAGCCAACAATCTCTCTCCAACCCTGCCTGTTAGTCATTAAGACCGAAATTTCGTTATGGTCCAGTATGCAACTAAATCTGGCAAAGAAGTGAAGGACTATGCTTTGTGGACTAGAATTAGAATACATACCCTTTGATGGATATGGATAGCAATCAGTGTCATCCTTAACTGCAATGAAGACACCATCCAGGATTGATAATTCACTTCCTGCACAAACCCGACCGCTAAGAAATAGTAGCTGAGTAAAGTTAAGGCAGATAGCAGGCATGATATGTTTTGAAATATAATGGCACAAAAGCATACATGTCTGTATATGACCATAAAAATATATACACTGGAGTACCTTCTTTAAATCTTTGCATGGAAGCAGCAGCTTGCCTTCTGACTTCATCAGGATCATAAGAAACCAGTAGCGGTGACAGTGGATTCTGGTCGTTAAACTCTTCTATAGCTGAGATGAAGTGCTCTGCAACCTAATACACAATTGTAAAATTAAGCTTATTCCATAATACATTTATACAGACATCATGAAAACAGGGAAAACAATGACTAGCCTGAGATGGAGTTGTAAGCTTAGATCTGTAAGCATATGCATAATCACGAATCTTCCAATAGCGGAATGGTGTGCTTGGATCAGTAATCCAAATAGAGCCTGGATTGTAATCGGGAAGGCACCGCAAGGCTAACTCGACACGTTCTTCAGGTTTCCCATCTTCTTCCAAGAAAACAACACCAGATTCCGGCTCTAAATTCGCATGCCATACAATGTCGGTTAGTGACTCTAGGTGACATTGGTTTTTGAAGTGATTTAGATCACCATGGATGACCTCAATAGAAGAAACAAGAAAATGAAATGCAGATAGAGAATAAAGAGAAGAAGGAAAAATTCTACATATTCATGAATCAATTATTGAATGTATTCACAAGGTTGTTGGCCTATTTATATAGATTATCTAGAGATGAAATTAGCTCACTTAGTAACTAGCTTAAAAAACTAATCTAACTGACTCTAATTAATTACTGGAAAGATGTAAAAAAACCAAACTATCCTTAATGAACTAAGCAGTGCTAACTTCTTCTCTAACAGTTTCATCATAAGAAATTCCTTACGTTAGTCCCTAGTGTATGTATTTGCCTGCCATCTCCTTTACTACACCAAAAATAAACACCTACCCACCACATATTATTAACTGCTTCCCGTCCACCCCTCTTCCAAATAAAGGTCTTCGGAAGCCTATCTTTCTTTTCTTTTTTTCCGATAATGGTATAGAGCAAAAGATAAGCCTATTTAAACAAGCATGTTGACCAAGTCAAACAGTTCTTTTCCATTATGATGGTCTATTCATAAACAAAGGATAGATGAGCGTGCAAAAGTTCAAGACAAATAAACTGAAGAAAGAATGATATCACAGCAAACCTTGAGGAGGAAATTCAGGTATAAACATGGGAGCCTCCGGTATCACAGTATTCTTCATCATCTACAAAACATGAATTAAGCTTTGGCTGTCATAGAATATATTGACATGAACATTTACAACATCAAAACAAATAGAAATTGGATGATTATGAATCATACCTCGGCTCCTTCGTTCTTGTTCTTCAAGAACGTCATGATCATTGAACCAATAATCGGTGCTTCAACCAACATAACAAATAGTTTCAACCAAAATCCAGTCAACTGTGGACCTGCAAGTCCATAGGTGCAAACTCACAGTAAAATGTTTGAAACAACTAGTAACTAAATAACTTAATTTTTAATTAAAAAATTAAGAGTAACTAAACAACTCGGTTAACAATACACAGATTTATAAACGGTCTAGTGTCCTCTGTCTCAGAATGAAATTTGACAAACACTTTCAAATGGCTCAATATATTACCAACCCCTAAAACTCAGCAGAATATACAGTTTAGTCACTTGAACTAAATGTTGTTCTAATTGAATAACTCTAACTCCTAATAAAGTATTTAAATTAGATACTTTTCATTTAAATTTTTTAAAAAATTTTACATGTGTTTGCATTCGTCTATTATTAGCTAATGAAGTTAATTATAAAATATATTATTTTCTTTCATTATAAGCATTTTGCCTCAATGAACCAGTATTTAAATTAGATACTTTGAATTCAAATTTTTCAAAAGATTTTACATGTGTTTGCATTCGTCTATTTAGATAATGAAGTTAATCATAAAATATATCATTTTCTTTCATTATAAGCATTTCGCCTCGATGATCCATAAAGCCTCATGCTTTTTCTGCTGAGATTGATAGGTAAAATTAAAGAAAAAATAATATATTTTTTATAATCATGACGTCCAGGTTAATTTACGCACACGTCAAATAATTTCACCACAAAAAAGTATATTTAGGTACTTAAGTATCTAGCATATGAATGAAAACATGCGCACAAATTCTTTTTCAAAATTTGAAACGAAATGGTATAATCAAACCACTTTGTTACGTGTGTAGTTTAGATTCTCAATTGGAGAGGCTTAGCGCCTACCCTGATTAATTCCACCAAAAAAAGAATATTTTAAATAATTAACTTAACAATTTAAAAAAAAATCAAAAATTGTGTAATTATTAAGAGTTGAGAGATGTTCAATTCGAACAAACCTTGTGGGAGTGCTTAAATGGAATATTATATTCCACCATTTAGATATGAAAATACCAAGTTCCGACACTTATTATGTACTATTTCCGAATATATAATATCTCATTTAAACAAAAAAAAAAAGAGAACTTGCAAAAAAATTCTAGTATGCTTGATAAGGGAAGGAGGGGAAGACCTTGAGATCTTTCAGGCTTATACTTAACAGTCGTCAAGTCAACTTCACTCGCCGGTAACATCACTCTCATCTTCCCCATTTCTAACAAATTAAACAACCAATTGTAATCGTATATGAGGCCTTATATATATAAAGCGGCTAAAGGGTTGCTATCATGTCATGCACCTGAAAGGACAAGAGTTTGCCCGTTAATTTTTCCCATGAAAGCAAAGTTTGTTAGGGAGTGGGGAGTCGCGTATGATAGTATGTAACCGATTGTGTCACGTTCTCGCCGCCGTGCGTATTGCCTTGCCTTGCCTTGTCCTCTCCCCCATTAATAGCAACTTCTGTCTCCAGGCCGGCGGCAGTTGGTAAGCAAAGGCGGGACCCAACGTTTATAATGGACTTTTACAAGTACCGCTGACGCATTGGCTAATTTTTTTAAGGAGGGAATATATTAAAAAATTCTATTATATATTATTTAAGGGTAAACATTTATATCAATAATTAATAATACAAATTTGCTTTAATTTATTTGCTAGACAGAGGAAGAAACATATAATATTATTTAAAAATAAAAAAAGCTACTATAATATTATGATAGGCTCAAAAAAGAAATACTGTAACTCATAAACGTACAACATTTTAAAGCATGTTTCAATATTCAAACGTTTCAATGAGTTTATCGTTGAGTAAAGTTTGTTCAGATTACAATTAGATTTAGTGTTATTGATAAAACAATTTTTTTTGTTTAATTGTTATTTTATATATAGGAATTTTGGATAAAATTTCTCGTGTGATAATTTGAACCACATTTCAACTCAATATTTTAACAATTGAGCTAATATTGACCTGCCCATATGTATTATATTTTCCAATGCTAATTTTGTACCCTCAACCAAATTATAAGCAAAACAGTATCCTGCGTACAAATTTAAGAATGTAAAAAATTATGGAAAGGTAGGCGCTAAATACATGAGTCAAAGGAAGTTATTATAAGTGATATTATTTATTATAAAAAAAATTATTTTAAAATATATTTGAAAAGCTAATATATGTGATGGATAGAAGTCAAATACTACTGTATTGTGAAAGCCTATGATTTATTTGGAAAGATGGCAAAAAAATATTCTGTCAAGGACCTTAAACAAGTGTCATTTTCTTGGACAAGTTTCCTAACTTTCGTCTTTGCCTATCAAGGACCGTTGGTCCTGGGATTAGCCGAGCCAAGTCCAACGGGCCGATCTATTTTGGGATGGTCAATTCGGTCCAAAATAGTTGATTCGGACCGGACTGATCCAACACACGTGAATAGTATTCGAGTCAACTCGTCGTGAATAGTAATTTTATTTTACGAAAAAATAAAATTAGATGCATTTAATTAATATAAAATATATATTATATAGTTTAAATTTAAATTAGTACGAATATACAAGAGTTAT